>VNJS01014580.1:0-193401 GCA_008042575.1 Drosophila watanabei
GGTGGCGCCTTGCGGTTGCTCTCCAGGATGGCGTCGATCATGCGCTCCAGGGTCACATCGCCCATCTGGCTGGAGCTGAGCGTGGTGCTCCCTGCCTGCTGCTGCTGCTCCTGCAGGGGAGCAGGATGGGGCAGTGGCTTCTGCTCCAGGTAGCGTGGCTTCTCGAAGTAGCTGTCCGGGACTCCCATGCCTCGCAGGGCGATCAGGGGACCTGGGATGACGGCTGCCGTGGGGGAGTACTCCGCCTCGAAGGTGGGCAGGGTGCAGGCGTACTTGGGAGGCGCCACAGCTCCTCCTGCTACTGCTGCTCCTATTCCCTTGCCTGAGGGGGGCGTGGCCAGGATGTTGCTCAGATCCTTGAGCAGCGGCGTGCGTGGCGCCAGAGAGCTGGCCGGCAGCGGCGTGGAGGTCAGCTGGTTCTCCTTGTCCACACAGAGCGACTTGCGCTTGAGCTTGCCGCGCAGGGCATGGAACTCGCTGTAGCTGGTGGCGGTCACAGCCTTGGACTCCAGCGAGGAGCCTGTTTCCAGGTCCGTTGCCATTCCCAGGGCCAAGTACGAGTTTCGCGGCTGGTTGACAGCCCACTTGAGCATCTTGCCAGCTGCTGTCTGCCTGTTGTCCTTAAAGCAGTGATTGTGATCCTGAAAAGTAGCAAAAAGATAGGGCCAGTTAGCAATTGTTGTCTCCTGGAGGGAATCTCGAAGGAACCCCAGAAAAAAATAATGAAATAGAAGCAAGAAACGAGACGAGGCGAAAACCCGACCCTTGTAGGGGCAGGGAAACGAGTTTCGCAGGGATTTTGGCAAGGATTCGGCAAGGATTTTTGCAAGCAGCTTCTGGTTCTGGTTACTGGTTACTGGTTACGGGTTCCTGGCTCCTGGCTCCCGGCCTCGTCCTTGCAAACAATTGAGCAGGCACAAAGGAGCAGCGAACAAAGGAAAAGCGCGCTAAAGCTCGGCCAGTTTTCTGGATCTCCGCCTGCCCTCCAGCTGCGTTGCAACTCTCTCTCTCTCTCTTTCGAAGGATTCGCAGGCTTTGCCTCGCGGCCTCTCAGCATCTCAACTTTTTCGAGTGCACTGTGCCAAAATGCTAGTACATTGAGCTTGAAATTGTAATATTTTCAAAGCGAAAAGTGACTACAAATGGATTTTACTTTTAAAAATAATAAAAAAGAAAAAAATAATTATTCAAGAAAAATTATAATATAATAAAAATCATAAATCTTTTGACTTCAATGAACATTTTATCTAAAATCGATGATATTATCATCAATTTTTTCAATTCAATTTTTTTTTTAGTTTTTAAAATGATTTTAAGATAACTTTTTATTTTATTTTCATTTCAAGCAATTTATACTTTGTACTGTTTTAATTTATCATGAGATTTGAAATATTTTATAAAGAAACTTCAAATTTTATTCATTTGAATGAAGAATTTAAGTTAAGGATTAGGGAAAAATCCAACTCATACTTTAATTTTAAGTCTTTTATAGCAAATGGTTTCTACATTTTTGTTATTGCACATTTTTTTAAAGAAACTTGATTTTAATTAGTAATTTAAGTTCTCTAAATAAAATGAGCATTTTTTATCTTCAAGAAATCACTTAAATATCAAAAACCTTGACTTAAATCAATAGTTAAAGCTTTAGGTAGTTTTTAAGTTGAATAAGCTATTTTTTTTCAAACATGGCTAGATCGACTCGGCTTTTCATGCTAATCAGGAATTAATATATACTTTATAAGGGTCGGAAATAGATCCTATACTGCTTTGCAAGCTCCTGACTGAAATTATATTAACCTGCAAGGATATACAAAGGCCGAACTGAAATCTATATTTTAAACTTTACGTTCCTTTTTTAATATTAATACTAATTAATTTACTACTTCGTGTGAGTAAAAAGCTTTCTCTGAGTGGATCTCTATAAAATGGTGGTGGTGGTGCTGGCACACTCTCCTCCTGCTGCCTTATGCTTCCTCCGCTTCCACATCCGCAGCCTCACACTCCTCCGGTGTCGATCTCCGGCCACTTGAGTGGAGGAGGAGGATGAGGAGGAGGACTTGGACTACTGGCGGGCAAAACAAGGGCAGAGGAGTAGAAGGAGACCTCAGAGTGGAGGGCAAGGGAGCGAAGTGGAGGATGCGTGCTAGCATTTTTGCGCATTTTGCAGCCGCCGCTCTCGTTTTGGTCTGAAGAGCACTCGAGCACTTGGCCTCCGAGGAGTTCAAACCCAAACCCAGAGCCAAGCTAAAGCCCTAACCCAAAGTTGAAACCCCTTCATTGCCCAAAATCGCACGCGCACAATTTATGCATTTTTCAGGCGATTTTCATGGGGTGTTTTTTGTTTTTTCCTCTCCTCTTTTAATTTAATTTAAGGCCCAGACACTTCTGCTTTAATGCATTTTTAATGTACATTTTTGCACACATGTATTTTTCGGTGTTCCATTTCGTGCACTTCACTGGTTCTTTACCTTTTCTGTATTTGTCGAATTTTTGGTTGGATTTTCCGCGTTTCACAGGCAAAAAAAAATATAATATTGTATATACTTTCGCTGACTTGCACGGTAAAAAAAATGTGAGAGAAGCACTAAATCAAGATTGAAACTTGTTCGGTTGCTCGCGATCTTGCAGGAACAGAGGAGGTCCTGTCGTTTCCACAGACGAAAATTGACTGATTCTCCCCTCGCACGCCAAGTTGCGTGCTCGCCTCGGCAACGGTTCCTCCTCTCACTTCTTTTTGTGCTCTCTTTCCGGGTGTACACTCAGCGAAAAAGCTTAAGATTCAATTTAATAAATGTCCATTGAGCTGAGAATGCTGTAGTTTCTGAAGTTTCTTGCTTCTAAAGCTTTTAAACAATTTTAGAAAATATGAAGATGTTTTTAAAATGTAATTTTAAATATTAATATATATATATTTTAATATTTAATATACATTAATTTAAACTCATAATTAATAGCGTGTTTTCACTAATTTTAAAAAATAATGCTCATTTAATTATTATATTACAAATAGCTACAAATATTACCTATTTTTTATAATAATCTCCTATTTTTAATAATTCTTTTCTTTGAATTCCTTATATCCTTACATCCCGAGCAAATTAAACCCAAAAAATTCATCTCTCTGTACTGCGATTGAACCACCACCTTTCAATATTGAAGGTGAGAAGGTGCCTCTCCCGAGACATCTTTCTCTCTCTTTATCCTTCACTCTCTCCTGTGTTCCGTCTCATTCTCTCAAGCTCTCTCTATCCCCCTCTCAACCTCAATGGAAGGAAGTGCGTTGGAATTTCATGTGGGAATTTCAAGAGAGCAAAGATTGACATTCCCTCGGAGAGTGAACCCATACACCCGCCCCCCGAAGCGATCGGGTTGATATTGAAATGGAAATTGAATGCCTTTCGTGTCAGTTCACTTGGCATTTGTCAAGTTCGGATTTCCATCGGATCATAATGCCTGACAAATGCACCGTTTACGATCAGCATACATTATATTAATGGGGCGATTTTTCTACTCTACGGATAGGATATCATTTTGGGCAAGGGATATAGGCATAAATATTCAAGAATTGATTGATTTCAAAGTTATAATAAATAGAGGTTACGATTTTATTTTGATTTAAATTTAGAGGGTTAAAGGGAAGGAAGGAGGAACTTTACTTTATTTTAATATTTAAATGTAATAATATTCAAGTTAATATAATGTTTATAAAATATATAAATAATTTCTTTGGTTAATAAAATATTATTATCATCTCCTTATAAATTGCTATTTGATCATTGTGTATATATTTTTAACATATATAAGCTTAAAGCCAAGTTTTATAATTATAATATTTTCATAAACTATAAGTAAAGGTATTAAAAGATTTTTCAACTCTACCTAAACCACAAAAATGTCGATCTTAAAGGGATTACAAAATAGTTTATTGTAGGGTTTTTCTTTGGGTTTTCTTCGGGTTACTTTTCGGCTTATTTCCCAGCTAGTACAATACGTAATCTCTCTCTCTCCCCTTTCAATTAATTTTCCCCGAGCCAGATCAAATTATTCGCTGTGTTCGCTGGCATCACCTATTGATCGTCCTTGGGAATCCTGGGCAAATAACTCGGTCCCCGGTGCCCCGTGCCTGGTGCCCGGTGAAGTGCCTGCCTGTCAATGGCAGATCCCAAATCAATCAAGGTAGCCGTTGCATCTGGGCTCAGGCAGCCTTATCCAAATATGGGACTCGCAGGACTCGCAGGGCTCGTGGAGGGAAGCCCAGAGCAAATACAAATATGCAAGGAGAGGGAGCTCCTGCCTCGTCTCCTTGGAATTCTAAATTATGGCCCATAATTTAGGGCCAGGTTTTAATAATAATTTTCGGCAGGAGAAAGGTGAAAGGAAGGAAGAAAGTAAGAGGGAGCCTTCGAGATTCCCAGTGCCCTGTGCCCTGTGCTAATCCCCGAACAGCTGTCCACGGCCAAGGATTGTGGGTCCTGCCGTGCTTCCTGGCGCTATCAGTGTGTGCGGCGTGTGATTCAAGATTACCTTACCCCGGCTCCTCGCTCTCCTCTGCCCCTCTCTACCTACTTGCCACTTTATCTAGATGTCCTTGCCGCCGCACGTTTTTCCCTTTGCCCAGGGGGGTGTGTGTGTGGCTGGGAAAAACAACACGGAGAAGGGAATCGGTGAAGGAATACTTACTGGAAAATCCTTAATCTTATAGCAGTAAAGTCTATATAGAAGATCAGGATACAGAGCGAAAGGAGGAAGCTTTTTTTTAAGTATGCAACTATTTCGAAAGGAGTATCAAAAATAAAACAAAAGGACATATACATCTTAAACTATATAAGATAAAAGTTGAACGATTTTTAAAGCACAAGAACATTTGATTTTAAGGATCCTTCACTACCTTGGAAGCTTCTTAAATGATTCTTTATATTTTTTAAACCTTAAAAAATTACGTTTATTTCTTAACAAGTTTGTTTAGGAACTTCTAAACATTTTAGTCCCAGTTTCTTTCTGTGTAAAAGAGCTAGAAAACATTGATTGGAAAAATCAAAGGAACGAAGAGCAGCAAAAAACAAAAAAGGAAGAAAAACGGTAGCAAATCCGAGCGTGAAGTCCTGCCTCAAGGTCGCCGTGCAATTCTCCGTCTATGAAAAATTGCACAATTGTTGGGCAATTTATTAGCGGCAGGGCTGGAGGAGGAGGAGCAGGAGGAGGAGGAGGAGGAACTGGGAAAAATAAAAGGAGATCCTAGCCGAGAAGGAGCCCCTGCCCTAATTTATCTTCCCGTGTCTCACCCTCTCCCGCTCCCTCTCCATCTTCCTCTCCCTCGGACCAAGGCGGAAAATTGCCATTGACTGGCACGGATTATTGGAAGGATCCGAAGGATCTCGCATCTCGGGCAGCTGCTGCCACGACTGGCCATCTCTCCTCCGTATTCGCCGCCCAATTTTATTGATTTATTTCAATTTTCTTCGTTTTTCCCCGTTGCTTTTTTTTCACCCAAGATTTATCGTTGGTCAGCAGCTGATCGGTGTCGGGAATTTCCACTGTTTTTCCTGAATGGAAAAGCAAATTAGGAAAAGCCTCTCGAATGTCAATTTTGCGTAACGAAGGTTTGAGATTTATTTGCATAGAAAGACGGTTGTGGGAATCAGGACTCAAGAGGTAGAAGGTCCTTTCTCGAATTGGTTCAGGCTCTGTATCTAAAGATCTTTTTGGGTATTATCTTTACTTATTTATTAGGTTTATTTAATTATTATTTTTAGCATTTTATTATATTTCTATTTTTATAATAATTTCTTTCAAAAATAAAGAATTTTGTAATTAAAATTAATTTTTAATGATTTCTTACATTTACTCTTAGAATTAAAAATAGTTGTTATATTTTTTAATGCTTTTAATATTTAATTTTAAATCAAATCAAGATAAAATATAAATATATATTTAAAGCACAAATAACACAAAAAAAAGAATTAACTTTGGAAACCCGAAGTTTATATACTCTTGCAGAAAAACGATCATAGCTCAGCCAAAAATGCATTAATTTCAGTTCGGAAAGCTTTCCTATGCTAGTTTTTATTAGATTAACAATTAAGATTTACAAATGTGAAATTAAAAAAATTATATTTACTATTTATAGGGTCGGAAAAGACTCTTTCACTTCGTTTGAGACTTATGAAAAATATAATAATTCCCTGCAAGGACACAATAATACAAATAAATAAATTGCATTCCATTATCCTCCTCATAATAATATCTTCTTTAGTTTTTTCGAATTCCCAAGGTATCCCTAGGAAAGGACCTCCTCAGCTCTAATGAACTCATCTCACTTGAGCTTCGTCAAGGATCCTGACAATCCTTGTTTTGATTGTTCCATCAGGTGTACCTTAATAAATTAAATCCTGTTCGGTGGTCCGGAAGGGAAACTCCACCACAGGACCTGCTGCAATCCACTTCCCAGCCATAAATTAATTTTAAAAATAAAAACAAAGGAAGAAGAAGCCAGGAAAAGTGCCACATAAATTAGGCCAGCAAATGGCCAATGGCAAAACAAATAGTAATAATAAAAATAATAATAACAAGGAAGCGCAGGACTGCAAAAATTGGCAGATGTCCTGGATTTTAATCTCCTTTCCCCTCCCAAATGGACACTCGGCGGCTGCGAAAATATCGTAAATTTTTGCGAGGATCGGAGAAAGCAAGACGGAGAAAGAGAGGGGAAGAGAAAGAGGGAGAAGGGGATAAGAGGAAAGCAGGAAGAAGGACTCCTTCTTTAACCAATAAATTGCAAAACAATTGCACAATTTTCCACAACATTTTTCTCTGCCGGCTCCTCTGCTTGTCCCATAAACAATGGGCCAAATTCCTACAATGGGCTCTTCCTACCCGTTGTCCTTTTCTTGGCGAAAATGGTGAAGGAAAACAGGACGATAAGGGAAGGTAAGTCACGACTATGGAATTACCTTTTATATATATCTTTTTGCAGGGAAGTGTAGTATAAAATTGTATTATTTTAGTCAGAAGTTTACAACGCAGTGAAGGAGTTATTATAATGATCAGCGTCAACAGCCGAGTCGATCTAGTCATGTTCGTCTGTTTGTTTCTAGGCAAATTTGTTTCTTCGTTTTGGAGCTTTTAATAAAAAAACGTAACCCATTAATATATTGGCTAAAATGTTCTACAAAGTAGCGATTTTGTAGGGGAATCTCATTTTCCTCTTAAGATCCTCTTTAAGATTTTTTCCTTCATCATCCTTCTCTGTGAAGGACTCTCAGTCCTGATCAAAAAGTCTAGCATACCCTTTAGGGCTTAAGATTACAGGATATCCGAGCAGAGAGAGAGAGGAAACCAAGGTGAAAGGAGCCACACGCTGCGAGAAAGGTAATTGAAAATTATGTTTTGTGGCGTAAGCGGCGTTGGGAACAGCTGTCCAGCTATGCTCTGTCCCGCTCACTTCTCCTTCTCTCCCTCTCTGTCGCTCCTTTCCATCTCGTTCTCCTGGCCAAGTTAAAAAATCTCACGATCGAAGGAAGATTCGCACAGCTGTTGCCAGATCGTAAATCGATCGTCTAAGGATAACCGATCATAAAAAGATAAGCTTATGTAGATCAAAGGGAGAAGCCTACCAATAAATATATATACAAAATCTATATAGTATATACCTTCCTTTCTCTGTAATAATTAAAAAACAAATTTGAAGGTTCTTTACAGATATGATGTGATTTTTAAATCATTTAGAAAGGGGTTTTTTTCGTAAAATATATTATAGAATAATAATATTTATATTATGTATTTCATATTTTTTTCTATATTAAAATATATGCATTTCAAAACTTAGATTTTTAGGTTTTGAAAAAGAGGAATTATTGTTATTTATTTGTAAACTATATTTTCTATGTTGCGATTATGATTTATCAGATTCCTAACTAATTTGTTTGTATTATTTATTTAACTATTAATTATTTTGTGTTCCTATCTTTTAAAAACCTTTTTGAGTTGAGTTTCTGTGATATTTTATATACAATATGTATTTAATTTATTTTAAATCAGTATTTGCAATTAATTTCTAATTATTAATTTCTAATTAATAATTGTATTATAATTTTATATTTTCAATTCTGAGTAATGGTAAATTGATATTGATTTAAAGTAGTCTTTAAATTATTTTTTAATTAAATTTTATTTTGTAAGTTGTGTTAATCCTCTAATGTTACTTTTTAGCAATAATGTATGAGTACTAAATTCCTCAAGGCACTTTTAGGGTTTATTAAACCCTCTAATATTAATAAAAATTTCATCAATTTATAAATTATACAACTAATCAATATTATTTAAGTATATTTTACTTATTCAAGTACTGTAAGTATGCAAGTTTGTAAGTACTAAAATTTTGAATAAGTATTTTGAGTATTCCCTTAATATTTTCCCTGATCCTGTCACATCACTCACATAATTAGCATAGGGATCGTGTCCTGTGCCCCTGTCCTGGTGCCACCCACTTTCAATGAAAATAGCCTCGAAATAGTTGAAGTGGTTGAAACTGTTGCCGGCTCTCAACCTTTCTGCGCATGCGCAACACGTCTGCTCTCTCTCTCAGAGAGTGCTCTTCCTTCACACCTCTCTCTCTCTATGTCTCTCAGCTGGGCCAGCTCCCAGTTCTCTCGTTTTCTCACCTCGGGCAGCTAAGAGTTCTCCGCGTGGCTGGGACAGTCATTCAACCATTGAACGTCGACGGAAACCCACGCGAAACTGAACGCAGCGCGACACCTTCCGTATTTTGTGTTGAAAATATAAAATATATAAAAAATACACAATATAAATTATAAATAAATTATTATTTTTTTGCTGTTAAAAGTTAAAGTTGTGCTGCTAACTAAAAACCTACAGAAAAGGTAAAAATCAAGTGAAGACAAGAATTACTTTTATAAATGGAAAGACTCTCTGAAGGATTATAGTCCCTTAAAAAATATATACAACATCATATAGAAAAATATATGTGTATTCCCAAATTTAATAACAATCATAATCGCTGAAGGATCGCGCCCAATTATGTGAGGCAAAAGTCCAGTTTTAAGGACTGCCCGCGGTCCAGTTTAATTGCTCGTGAGAGAAGTGGTTGCTGATTTCATTTTTGCCGCTTGGCTGATTCCCCAAATCAATACCCATAGCTTACACACACATATATTACCAAACCTATATATATATATATATATATAGATATATATATTTAGGTTTGGCGGAAAAAGCGCGCCAAAATTGCCGAAAAACTCACCCGGCAACTTTGCTGCCGCTGCCCTTTTCTTAGTCTTTACTGTTCTTTATTTTTATATTTCAAAAAGTCAGAGCCAGACTCTGGAATGCACAAAGAAACCAGAAATAACCACCTCCTCCACCTTCTCCTCCTCCGCCTCTTGCAGCACCCACTACAAGAACCAGAATCAGAGCCAGACGCCAGCCAAGATGCTCAAGTGGGCCGTCAACCAGCCGCGACCCTCGTACTTGGCCCGGGAGGAGACCCCCGTTGTCCCAGTGGCCGCCACCAGCTACAGCGAGTTCCATGCCCTGCGCGGCAAGCTCAAGCGCAAGTCGCTCTGTGTGGACAAGGAGAACCAGCTGACCTCCACGCCGCTGCCGGCCAGCTCTCTGGCGCCACGCACGCCGCTGCTCAAGGATCTGAGCAACATCCTGGCCACGCCCCCCTCAGGCAAGGGAATAGGAGCAGCAGTAGCAGGAGGAGCTGTGGCGCCTCCCAAGTACGCCTGCACCCTGCCCACCTTCGAGGCGGAGTACTCCCCCACGGCAGCCGTCATCCCAGGTCCCCTGATCGCCCTGCGAGGCATGGGAGTCCCGGACAGCTACTTCGAGAAGCCACGCTACCTGGAGCAGAAGCCACTGCCCCATCCTGCTCCCCTGCAGGAGCAGCAGCAGCAGGCAGGGAGCACCACGCTCAGCTCCAGCCAGATGGGCGATGTGACCCTGGAGCGCATGATCGACGCCATCCTGGAGAGCAACCGCAAGGCGCCACCCTCCAAGGTGAGGCCACCACGCCAGCGCCAGCCGAGGCAGCATCTCCGCCAGCAGCAGCAGATGCGGCACAGGCAGCAGCTCCTGAGAGCCACCTCGGGCTCTGGAATCTCCGGCACCCACTCGCCCACCTACCGCCCCGCCTTCGACCCGGCCAGCGACCTGTGCGAGTACTGGAAGTCGCCCTCGCGGAGGGACTCCCTGCCCGCCGACGGCTTCGAGGAGCGGGAGGTGCGCTCTCCCGTGGCCACCGCCCAGTCCCAGTCCCACTCCCAAACCAAGTCCAAGTCGAAGTCGCTCCAGCTGCAGCTGCGCAGGCAGCGAGTGGTGCGGCGCAAGCGGAAGATCGCCACCAAGATCTCGTCCAGCGTGCGGCAGTCGGCGCAGAAGCTGCTGGCCGCGGCCCGGAGCGGAGCCATTCCGCCGCCAGCGAAGATGCAGCGGCACATCAGCCCGGACAGCGGTCACAACTCCACCAGCGACTGTGAGCTGGAGGAGGACCAGCCACTGGGTGGCCTGGGTGTGGGCAACGAGGAGCTGGAGGCCTCCTGCCAGCTGGATGCCATTTGGCTGCAGTCGCAGGTGCGAGAGGCCACCAAGCGACGTCTCAGCTTCTCCCTGGCGGATCACAGTTGAGCTTTGCACTAACTATTTAGTATTACTTTTCTTTTTTTTTTTTGCCTCAAACACTTTTTTTTATATAGATTTAAGACATTTTTTTTAACTAGAGAATAAATCATGTTTTTTGAATGCAAAAATAGGATGAACTTTAAGTGGGGGGAAGGGAAGAATGAAGAGGAGGAACCAGCAGCGGCATTATGACCAGCGGTTTATGCAAAACACCTCGTGGAGTCCAGTGGCGACCAGCGGAGCGTGGAGAGCACACCATGCTCACGAAGGGAAGGAGAAGGAGTCACGAATGGAGTAACCACTTTCCCCAGAGAATGCCCGGGTTAACGAGCGTTTTAATGCTCCGATAGCGCGGCAGGGAAAGGAATGGGTCGAGAGCCATAGCCAAGGCCCCTAATGAGGGCTCAGGAAGGGAAGGGTTTGTGTCGCCAGAAAAACCATTATCTTTACATATATCCAGTGGGTAAGCACAGAGCATCCGCAATTATATGTGGGTTCTAACACCACCAAGGTTCCTACCTGGAAGTACGCTTACCCCCTACTTATGACAGGTTGGAGGTGTTCTAAAGGCGAAAAGATGACTCTAAACATGGATTTGCTTCCTGGTTCTTCCACAGAAAATGCCTAAATGTTTACTTAATGCTGTCATAAAACATAACCGAGGAGTAATGTTCATAAAATATATATTCAGAAAAGGAAGAGCCTCTTGAAAGAGAAATATTATATGAAAGTTTAGACTGAAAGATCAGGAAATGGGGTTCAGGTAAAGTGTTGAAGTAAAATTCAGAAAGAAAGCTGACTTTTTGTATCAGAAATCCCTGATAAATGTCTGAATAAAATATGAAATCATAAAATACGCCTTAAAAATATTTTAAAGAAATAAGAAAGCTGTTCTAGACTTTAAATCTTCATTTAAGCCTACTTTCTTCTCTTACAAACATTCCATTATGGTTTACAACATTTTTTACAATATAGTTCTCATTAAATGTATATAAATAGTTACTTTAAAATACTTAAACATTTTACATCTTCATTAAAGAAATTTTCCTTAAGCCACAATCCAGTTTTAAGGCCAAGCTAAGGTATTTGCCAAATCCTTGACCGCCTGCAGAGCCAAGAGATAAGTTACAAGCTTGTAATTTCTACAAAAAAAGGATAACAAGCAATCAGCTATGCAAAACTCCAGCAGAGAACAGACTCAGGGATCCCGATCCGCCACAAATTCCCACACAGCAGCTCCCCCGAGGAGCAGAGGCCTCATTAGCCAAGATATATATATGAGGACCGATGGGCATAATGTCATCCCCTCATCGATGGGTCATCAGGTCAGCAGTCTCTCGGGACGCGGCGTTAAATGAGCTGTCATAACATTTCTCCCTGCGTCCATCCACCACCGTCTGAGGAACAGGCAGGAGTGGGTTAAGCCCAAAGGCGTTAACACTTTTTCCCTGCGAGGAACTTGCACGAGAACTGTCAGAAGAACTGCTAGACGAACTGCCAGAAAAAGTTAAGGAAGAGCCTCTAGAGGAACTTCCCAGGGGCGATGCTCACTAAAGCGGAAATTCATATGCAAACCCAAAGCGAACTGGACTCGGGCTGACCATCCTGTCGCTGGAGCAAGTCCTGATCCTGGTCATTGTACGCTGTGACAGGCAACACAATGCAAAATACTTTATTACGTGATGAACTCCTTCTCCCTGGAAGGAGGTCGAGCGGTCAAGCAGCCGGGGACATAACCCGCCGAAATCGGGGCGCCGAAATACACAGGTCTCCTCTCCTCTCCTCTGCTGTCTCCTTGTCAAACCCTCGTCCGCTTCCTCAAGCTTCCCGATTTGCCTCGATTTCCCGAAAACAAGGTTAACACCGCTGTCGTTCGCTGCCCTTTTCCTTTTTATTACTCTCGCTTTTCCCGAGTTTTCCCGAGCGCTATTATTATTTGTATTATTATTATTACCATTATCTGGTTCTTGTCCGTCCGCCGGCTAATGATGGCTTCGCTTCAGACTTCAGACTTCAGTCTTCAGAGTTCTGGTTTACACACACACACACCCTGTCCCCGTTCCTGTCCAGCTCTGGCCTCTCCGTCTCATTTAACATGCATTTCTTTAATTTCGTTTTGATTGAAAGTGAAACAGATACTCACGCAGTCGGATCCGGAGCGAGAGAGAAGAGTTCCGATCCGGATGTACTCTGCTTTTGGGCCTCCCTGGGAACCTCATGATGGTCTTCGTCTCCTGGTCATGGCCGAGTGCCGCGTAATGAGTCCGAGAGTTAGTGGAGGCAAGGTTCCATAACGATCGTTGCGAGACATCAATCTGAAGAGAAGCAGAAGTGAGAAATTAATAAATAGGTTTATGTTTTAGGTCGAATCAGTTCTTAAGTTTATTTAGTATAGTTTTTTTCTTATATTTTATATTTAAATAAACATTTTATGTAAGTTATATTCATAAATATTCATTAGTTCAATTAAAAATCTCTAAAATATCCTCCAAACATACATATCCTGTTGAAAAACCTTTCAATAAATATAATTGAAATGTTCTTTGCAAAATAAAATGTTTCAGCAATAAATTGCCTTTGTGTAAAATATGGGTGTGAGGGAACAATTAAATCCTGGTGATCTGCACTCAATCCAAAACCCATTTCGATGGCACACTTTTGTTCGTTGAGAAAATTGGGAAAATTGTGAAAAATCGATCCATTAAAAGCGGGCGAAACTCTAATTGCGATTTAAACGATTCTCGAGTGGCGAAAATTGAAACCAGAGACACAGCGCCTGCACCCGCTTAATTTTGGACAGTGACAAAAGTCACGCCGACGTACGGATCCTCTCGTCCTTCGGGCGACAGAGAGAGAGAGAGAGATAGCAGTTGACGCACCTTTCGACCCGCACATCCTTGTACACTCTCCTGGGGTTTTTCCCGCTGCCCGCTTGCTGCACGCGTGCCTCTCCTCCATTATCGACCTGATCGATCGCTGGAACGCAGAAACAGTTGCAAAAACACGGCGTAGGGGTTGTCCTGCATGTCCTGCCAGGAAGTCAACGTCACTGCCCGGCGACGTGTGCGAATGTGTCAACATGTGCAAAAACACACCAACACATACGCACGAACACACACACACGGGAGACAAAAGGACATTTAACGTTTAACAGTTAGGTTTTCGGCCGCTGCTCCTGCGTTCTGCGGGCGCCCCTTTCACCGCGATTCCTTTCTAGAGAAAAAGAGAGAGTGAGAGAGATCGGAAATATATAAATTAATATACAAGTAAAATATAAATGGTTGCTTGTAAGTAGCCAGACTATTTTATTAATATGTGTCCTAAGGAAAACTATATTTATTTAAAGGAACACCAAAACAATATATATTATATTATTGTAGTTTTTGGCTAATCAGAATATTTTATAGATATACTATCTATATATAGTTATTTCCAAAGAAATAACCATTATTTCCTCCCATTTTTCGCTAATTTTTCAACACTAAATTGCTTTAGGGCAAGAATATAGAAAATATGCCAATTAGCAAGATGCATTTCTTACCTGCTATCACCTGGGAAGGTGCTAAATGTTCTCTGGATAGAAAGGAGAACTTCTAGCACGTTTCTAACAAGCCGTATCCCTTGAAACACCGAATTTCACCTGTTTGCCTGAGGGCAATGTCCTTCAGAGTTTCGCCTTGACTTCTTTTGTTGGTCCAATTATGTTGGACATAACATATTATTTGGGCTGCCAAACCGCTCATCAGGGCGGGCAAGGCAGGTGTAGAGGTCACCACGAAGGTCCCCAGCAGGTCCTTGGCCCTGTGGTCACAGCTGAAAATCTAGACCAAAGGAAGAAAGTAAGATATATAAAAATATTGATAATAATACAAGAGAAACAAAATAAATGATTTTAAACAAATTTAATATATTAATATTTATGCAAAAATTCCAATATTCTCAATTACTATGCAAAAACAAGCCTACCAACAAAATCGAAGATAAATCATTAATCTTTATTTCTACCTTCAGGGAAACTGAAATACTGAAAAAAAGGAAATATGCCCGAGGAAACTCTCAAGGAACTCGCTGAAACCTCGAAATAATCAATCTGTTTTCCATTCCCAAAGAGATAGGAAGCAGCCTATGATGTATCCTGCATATCCTTCAGATATATTTTCATAAATATTCAACGCGGAAGCACCTCAAACCTAAAACCAAGGACCTTAAACCTAAAACCTAAAACCTAAGACCTAACCTAGTCCTGCGACATAATCAATCTTATGGGCTGCGGCTGTCCTAGATCTGGATTAAGACTCGAGTGATCTGCATATGCTCTGCATAATATCGCCATGCATCATCATAATTGCCAATATTCCAGGACTACACAGCACTTCCTTCCATCTTCGTCTTGAAAGGGTAAAGACAACCCGCTAGGATTCCGTCAGGAAGAAGAGCAACCCTTTTCCCTAAAGGCAGGACGAACAAATGTTGCACATCATCGGATCGGATCGGATCGGAGACGGGGCCGCATATCATTAATGCAAATCTATGGGACTGTCATGTCATTGAAAATATTATTATAACAATTGCCAAGGACGCGAGATGCACGGGGTCCGTGCGAAAACCCCGAGCGATCGAATCGGCGCAATCTTTGTTGCGATCTTTGTTCCTTTTGCTACTTCATTAAGTGCGGCTCACTTGACAGCAGCCGGGATGTGACAAAATCATCTCAGGATCTAAGGAGCCGAGGATAACCCTATCCCTGAGATAAAGGAGAGAAGGAACTCACTTGAAGTGTGCAAAAAAATAAATTTGAATGCGGATTAGAATTGAATCATTTGCAATTTTCCGCATTTGCAACTAATGAAAGGTAGGGAAGCGGTAGGGAAATGCCGAAGGAAAAGGGTGACAAATGCCAACTGATGTGTGATTCGATCCTTTCCCTCCTTTCTTCCTGCCGCACTCTCAAACTTGAATTGATTTTTTGGCAAACAATTCTTTTTTCTTCTTTTGGGAAAGCACTCCACACTCCAGAAGTCGCCCGCCTTGTCTCGGGGGTGAGTCCCCGTCCTGGTCCTGTCCTGTTCTGTGCTGTCCTGTCCCGGTACAGGTAGGCAGCCAGGCAGCTAGGCTTGATGGCGTGTGTTCCGCTCCAGCGATCTGAGGCAGAGCTGCACTGCACCAGGCCCAGTGACCATATGGACACTGGCCGACCGGGCGCAGGCAACTTCCAGTGCTATTTTGCATAGAATTCTGGAGAGCCAGAGTCCGAGGCAGCTGTGACTTGGCGAAAAAGAAAAGTAATATGGGAATATATTTAAATAAATATGTAAAAACATATATATAGGGAAGTTGGGAATACCCTGAACTATATTATACTGTTTTTGAATCCCTAAGCAAGCTTAGTTTAGTTGAATTAACTTTCAGTTTTAAATTTAAGGTTGCCTCTAAACCTAGCTAGCTTTCTAGCTTATTTTTATGGCACAAGTCACTATAACTATAAGAACAGCTCCTTACAAACGCTTAAGTTCAAAGGAAGGTTAGTTAAGAATCACTTCTGAAATATATAGGAAATGTGTAGAAACAACTACTTATCAAACAATGAAATTAAACAGATTAAACATTAAAATATAATGCAGAAGTTAATCATTATTTGTTTTCCATTGATCCCAAATATCTAATCAGATTAATATGTAATAATAAATAATATTAATGCTCATTTATATATATTTCTGCCTTTTCAAGCATAGAAAGCCATACTGCCCCAAGCTCTAACTCGCGAGTAAGCTTATTGTTTCAGTCTAGAGACTAGTCCATTTTTTTAGAGTTTAAATAAATATATATATATAACTATGCTTAAATAATATAAATATAACAAGAAAGGAAGCTAACTTCGGCACGCCGAAGTTTGTATACCCTTGCAGATTCCAATTGTATAAATTATAATCTATCCCAATATAATATAATATGAACTACTTTCATATACATAAAATTTTAACAGTTTTACATTTTTTCATATTTTTACATGTAAAGTAAAATGTAATTTTTCTCCACGTTTACCGATCGTTTGTATGGCAGCTATATGATATAGTTGTCCGATTTTTATAAAATTAAATCCAAAAATCTGGAACAATATAGAAAGCTCATAACCGAGAGTTGATCAAGATATGTTAAAAAATAATGAAGTTATAATTTTTTTTCAACAAATTTACGTATCGTTTGTATGGCAGCTATATGATATAGTCGCCCGATCCGGCTCGTTCCGACTTATGTACGAGTGAGAGTATATAGAAGACTATCTGCAAAGTTTTATTTAGATAGCTTTAAAACTGAGGGACTAGTTCGCGTATAATCGGACAGACGGACGGACAGACGGACGGACAGACGGACGGACAGACGGACAGACGGACATGGCTAGATCGACTCGGCTGTTGATGCTGATCAAGAATATATATACTTTATAGGGTCGGAGATGACTCCTTCACTGCGTTGCAAACTTCTGACTGAAATTATAATACCCTGCAAGGGTATAAAAACAAAGTATATATAAAAATAATAAATAATAATGTTTTAAATATAAAAAACATATATCTTTTTTTAAAGCCGTAGCTTTTAAACATGCAATACGAAAGCTTATTCATTTTTCTTTGTATCTCCCCGCTTCCTTCTGTTACTCATTCACATTATAATATAATAATAATATAAAATAATAATAATACACAGAAACTCCTCCAGAATTTAAGGGTATTTAAAAACTCTATGAAACTAGAAAGGAAACTAACTTCGATAAGCCAAAACTTATAAGCCGTTGCATGAAAATCGTTCATAACTCAGCCAAAAATGCATTAATTTCAATTCGGAAACTTTTCTATGCTAGTTTTTATTAGGTTAAAAATCTACATTACTTATTTAAAATCTAAAAAATTTTATATTATTTTTTTGTGAACTTTTTTTCAGGCTTAGGACTAATATTATTATACCCTTCAAGGACATAAAAAAATTACAAGAAACCCAAATATGGTAATGGCAAACCTCACCCATAGTAAGGAGCAGATGGAGAGATGATGGAAACCCATAACTACGCCTTAACTAGCTCTGTGCTTGCCATTTGCCATAATTGAAGTTGAGACCCCGGCGACACCCAAAAGTCCCGACTACCGTCGCCCATCGCCCGACGGCCGACTCTCTCCAAGAAATCAAATATCATATATCAACTTACATATCAAAACAACGGAGAACAAACAACAACAGTAGGGCAAAGGAATTTGAATCCGCATCCGAATTCCGGAGTCCCAGGTAGAGTCACAACAGCCACTTTCATTACATGCGCTCACACCTTTTGCCTCCTCGGGTGGATGATGGAGTTGGAGTCGAGAGTCGGGAGATGGAAGTAGAAGTCGAAGGCAGCTGCCTTATGCAAATCATGGTTATGCAAATTTCCCAGGACACACGATAGCTTCTTGCATTTATGAATTATTGAACTATTGGCAGTCTAAGCAAATATAAATTGAGCAATAAATTGCCCAAGGATCGAGGCATCGACATCGATACGCGTGAGTCCTTTTTCCCCGTTTGGCCGCTACCTTGCCCTGCCCAAGCCAAAACATGTGACATGACGCAGTCAAAAAAAAGCAGGAGAGAGCCCAGATCCAATTACGCGATAGCGCCGAGGAGATATTGTATGTTTTTCCCGGGCCAATTAGAAGAGTTAGTGGCCCGTTTGATGGGCCCAAAACTGAGGTGACCACGTGACCACGTGGCCAAGTGCAGCAGCTGACAGGCGCAAGACTGCCAATGAAGACATTACACAGAGAGAGAGAGGGGTCTCGTTGGAGCAAGTAAATTCTTCAAGATATAAGAATCCCTAAACTCCCAACTCCACCCCAACTGGGTGACATTTTCTTCTCTCTAAAATGTCAATCACTGCCAGGCAGGGACAGCTGCTTTGCGGGGACAAAAAAGAAAAGGTTGAACAAAAAACTACCAGCAAACAAAGGGTCCAGCCAGAGAGTCTTCAGGATGATCATCTTAAGCCAGATGCAAATGTTGGCACCCACGCCACCCGGCAGCTGCACAGGATTCCAAGCCCAAGCCCGATCCCGAAACCCAGCAGCATTGTGCAACCTAGGAAAGGATTTCTGGAGACGTTGCAGGATTCCCCTGCAATACGAAAGCAATTGCGCTCGGGGAAAAGCCAGGCCAAGAGAGAAGAATGGAACAGATTTGGAAATTAGAATGGGATGAGATCAGCAGAGATCGGAAGAGATATAGGATACGCACATGTGTGAATGGAAATGAGAGGTGAATGGCTGTCCAGGACTGTGAATGAATGGCACACGCGCTCAGGCGGATTAGATGCCACCTTTCTCCCTCCCCCGGTGACCGGTGACCGGTCGTCGGCTCATGCTAATGAGGATCAGCCGACAGGTAGCTACACCCTCCGCCGAGACCGTAAATCACCAGCACCACGGGTAGGCGTTGGTAATCCTTTCGACACTTAATTAGTCCAAACTCTCGAACCGAACCGGACACCATAGAAATCGGCATTCGATTTGCATGAGGCATCAGGATCCTGGAGAGGATCGGATAGCATCAGGATCGGGATCTGGAAGAGATGAACATGAACACGGAATGAGATCATAAAACAGTTGACACGGAATGTCCATTGTCTTGCCCAATAATCCGAGTTGTGGAAATTCACAGGTTATTTTCGAAAATATGAATCTTTAGCAGTTAACAGCAGGAAATACTTGAATACATATTTGAAAAGATTAAGGAACTGATATACTGTTTAGGTTTCTATGTTCATTTAATTTAAAATGCGACAAAATCTTTTTCTATCGATAGCCTTAAGGCCGCTACACACGTCACGACGCATGTGAATATTAATTAAATGCAACATTCCCACCAGCTAATATGTTATAATATTATTAGGCTATAGTTGCTAAAGAATATATAATATGGATAATCAAATAAATAATGTCATATGACGACGGTTGATATATGATTATTATAAAACAAAGAGAAGAAAAAAGTATAAATAAAACAACTTTCAGTTGCAAAATTTCAGACTTTTGTTTCGACTTATCGAAAATGGAACAATGTGGATAAAAGGCGTGTTTCTATTCCACCTTGTTCCATTATCGATAGTTTTCCAGGAAGCAGGTTGATCAATCAAGTGCATTGATCAAGCGCAAAAAGCATTCGAGAGAGGAGGAGCTTCTGGGAAATAAAGAAAAGAGGAGCGCGCGCAAATGAGGACAGCAAACGCCTTACAAAACAATCGTTTAGCGCTCGCCCATTTGCATATTTAATTGTAAAGAAAATTACCCAAATAAAATCCCGGATTCCCGCAATTAATTTCACGAAGAAAGCCACCCAAATAAAAAAAGAGAGGCAGCCCAAGGCGAGCGGCACAAAGCAGTGAGTATGTGTGTGTGTGCGAAAGAGAGGAATAGAGAGAAGAACGCGATCGCGACGGTGTGACCGCAAGGCGGCGAAGAAGCGCCGCGACTTGGGTGTGCGTGTGTTTGCGTCTGTGCGTCATTAGACAAAGAAAAGGGTTAAAATGCAAATTATTCTCAAATGGGAACGGAATCCATGGGATCCGTCGATCCGCCGATCTTCCGATCCTCCTCATCACACACATGTCAACCCCGGGGAAGTGAGTTTGTCAAGCGTTTGACAGCGCGGCGATCAGGTTCCTTCCGTTCCTGGACGAAAATTAATGCATGGCTGCAATTAAATTTGAATAAAATGTAAAAGTTACCGTCTTCCCTTTAAAGTTGCGTCTGCGTAATTGATTAGCCCGCGGCGGCCTTGGTCTGGATTTTCTTCCTCCACCTTTCTTTCTTTCCATTTTCCCTTTAATTTTTTGTGGTGTCTTTCTTGTGTTCTTGTTCCTTGGCGTTATGGTGACCTAATGTCCAATTGCAGGCGTCTCTAATGGTGGCCAGAAGGAGCCTAATTACGCTTTAAGGACACCACCTACCAAATGACATGTTTGCCTGGCTGAAAACTGCATAATTTACCGGGCTTATCTCCAGTTTACATTTATAAAAACAATTGTTTAAGTAAATTAGAAATATTTTAAGAAAGTCATTTCAATTCATCCTTTTTCACAGACCCAAAATGGCGCTTGTCCTGGACAGACATTTAAAAAAATGCTCTTTTTTAATTGCTGCATTTTGTGCAATAATTCGCAGGCAGGCAGGCAGGGGTAGAGGAGAGTCGAAAAGAGATCACTAGATTCCTTTATTTGATTTTTTCGCACGTTTAAAATCCATATATAGCGCCAGCCAGGCAACCCTTAACCCCTTGTGCTTAACCCTTTCGAGCCTGCGCGCGCTCGGTGGTTGTGACCCCGGTTGTCTGCTGATGCTAAACGTATTAACCCATGACCGCTTTAGCCATTGTTTATTGCCTAATTTGCGGTTAAATTTTGATTTTGGCACAATGATTTCGTTTTCATTTTTGAATTCACATTTCGCTTTACTTTTTTTCCCCTGCGACAGATTGAGATTTATGTGTGTGTGTTTGCCAAATAATAAATCTCGGCGGCAGAGTGTGCGAATTGTTTCGCAAATTTCAAGAATTTTTGGCGCGCCGTGTGCAGCGATAAGGAAACTCAAAGGACCTTCGTGAGAACGAGTCCAGGATAAAGGAGACCAGACCTTCTTCGATTTGAGGTTATAATCGGAGAGTCTAAGCTAATATTGAAAATTGAACAAGAAATTTGTAATGAAAGTGTGAATACTAATGGAAATTCTTTGTTATAAATATTTTTAAGAATTTTTGTAAAAATTTTATGATCTTAAACTTGCCTCATATTAGCTGTTTTAAATATATAAAAATTAGTACATCAGTACAGACATTTCGAGTTCTATGTTTAAAATGTCAAAAGGAAAAGTTAGGTCAAAGCTCATAACATTTAACTTGCTCTCGAAATAAACCTTAACTTAAGCTAGATAAAAACCCTTTGCTTAAGTATAAATTGTTAAATACTGATCTCTTTAAAAATATTATATATTCACCAATATGTTCCCTCCGAAAAATCATTAATCATGGCATTGCTATCGCTAGCGTCTTATCTTGGACTCCCGACTCTCCAAAACTAATGACTAAAAAGTGCAGAAAATCAATTAAAAACACGACAAAAATGAAGGCAAAATGTTTACTATGTAATGACCCACCACCGGCAGTGGCAGGACCCAGGGTCAAGGATCGCGCCACCATAATGATAAACTGTCAAAAGTACAACGCTAGATTCATATCGGCAAATTGCAAGCCACCGGCCGAACGAACCACCCTAACCCACGCGCCTAACACATTAACACGGCCCAAGGACTCGGCCTCGTACTCGAAGGACCTGCGCGACTGTCGATCAGAACTTTATGACTTTGTGGCTCGGGGTTTGTTTAGTTTTTCGGTTAATTTAGGGTTAGCCGCGCGCTCTTTTACGACGGGAAATTTGTCAGACGTTGACAGTTTTCAATTATATGTTTGCATATCGAGCGGGTTCTAATGCCGCGGTGGCATGTTTCCGGTCAGGTCAGGTCCTTGCATAATTATAAAAGTCCATAAAGTGGATTGGGTGGGTTGCCAAGGCTACCAGATTCGTTGATAGTTTAAAGTTAGTTTATGGTAGTTTTT
This sequence comes from Drosophila watanabei, assembly GCA_008042575.1. Taxonomy (NCBI): domain Eukaryota; kingdom Metazoa; phylum Arthropoda; class Insecta; order Diptera; family Drosophilidae; genus Drosophila; species Drosophila watanabei. The sequence continues at coordinate 22,276 of VNJS01014580.1, forward strand.
AGAGCATTTGATCTAGAAATTTTGAATAGCAAATAAAATATATATTATGTACAATGTTAGGGAGAAGCCATTAATTTATTTAATGACAGACTCACTCCCATTTTTGTCCGTGTAGTTACGAGAGACTTTCAATTTCAATTCAATTTCAAACCCCTCAAGCCATAAGCTTTTGTTTGCGAAATGCTCTTCTTGAAGGACCTTTGTGAACGCAAGTCTGATGGATGTAATTACTATAGATAGAGCTACCATTATCCATGGACCATATATCACCGGGACTGACCTGATTTATGTGCTGCTCTCGGCCATTGACAACTCCATCTCTGGCCGCGACGGGGTGGAAACGGAAACCGATTCTCAATCTGAAGCTGACCAAAGCTGTTTACACCGAAATTTATGTCACAAAATCAATTGTCCGACACAAAGCAATAAAAACAAGAGCGCCGGGTCAGCCTGAGAAGCCGAAGGAGAGCCAGTTCCTTTCATTGCGCTAATCCAACGTCGCCGTGTTGCATAATTTTCCAAGCCGCTGAACCGTCCCCTTTCCGGGTGACGACCCGCCAAGATTGTCGCCGTGTGTAATGAAGAGGTCACTCGGTCGTCGGTCGTCGCTCGGTCACTCCGGCGATGTTTGTTTTGGTTTTGTGACAGTTAAAGGATTACAGCGGCCGCGACATGGGCGCGAACTTTGCGGTATTACTTGCGTGTCCTGTGTGTGACTTCCCGCCGGACAGCTGCGCATCCTGTTCCATTCTTCCCCTTAGATTCGATAAGGTTTTTGTGGAGCATCCATGACACTTTGGTTTTTGGGAATTCGTAACTCGGCCAGGATGTGTAAAAGTTTATGCCGCGTCATATCCTGCAGGCTAGACACATCCTGCCGCCGAATGGTGTGATAAATGGTCCACGCTGCACCAGGGAGTGACAATACTCCCACGAAGACTGAATAAGAGAAAACGATGTCCTTTTGATGTAATTTTATATCTGCAAATTAAAATGGGTATGAAACTATTCTTGATCCTTTAAAATAAATGATATAAATCGAGAGAGCAAGAGAGAGATAAAAGGATAATGCATTACTTGATTTCAGCATTTTCCCTGCAAGGCCAGAGGTATCCTTGTGACAGGCCAGGATGTGCTCAGTGATGTGTGCGTAAATAACTTACATGTAATAAAAATCCGTTATGGGCCACGGTCCCAGAGCGAGAGTTTTCTGTTTTCTTAATTAATTTCCCCGTGTTTTTCTTGCTTTCCCGGGTCGCTGCAGCGCAGCATCCGTAGGCAAAGCAGCCAAAGGGCCATTCCTTGATTGGCCACTGGCTTCCACAAAAGGTCGCCCAGGGTCGTTGGAGGGTCAACAGTTGATCGCCGGGATGCTGATGCTGATGCTGCGACCAGGACCAGGCAAGGGTTGCACGCGGAGTAGCCTAATCCAATTACAAGATTGACCGCGCCTAGTCGCGCGTAATGGAAAAAGTTTACTCTCAGCTTATCAGCAAAACCCCTTTTTCAAATTCTTAAATGTTTATAATTAGGGAAATGGAAAATGGAAGTAAAAAACTGAAAAAAAAGGAAAAGAGGGGGAAACATTCAATGGGTTAGATACTTTATGCGTTTTTTTAAATGAACATTGAAGGAAATCAGTCAGCAAAAGGGAGTACTGATGAGGTTTCTTTACTTTAATAAAGCTTAAACTTAATCATCAACTAAAGATCTTAATTCTACATTTTAAGGAAGCTAATTATTATCAAGGAATTAACCAAAGCTAACAATTTTATCATTTCAATCAATAGACCTACGATTCCCATTCAATATTATCAAGTGTTTGTGTCAAGATCAACTTATATATTTTTTGTATTATAAAGTAAAGTATGCAAAGGATCATGTCCTGAGGGGATTGAGTGGAGGGTTTGTAGGGAAAAACAGATGGAGACGCCGACAGCTGTCCTTGGGGTGTTGCTGTGCCGTGCCACCGTCGGAGATTTTTCACTTCTCCATTGTCTTGGCAACGCTTCCTTTTTGTCAATGTGCAGTTATGTCCTTTGGATTCCCATTTTTTTGTCTTGCGCCTTCCTCCTGTTCTTTGCGTACTATTTTCTTCTTTTTTTTTATTTGGCAGTGTGGCATGTGCCGCCGCTTTATTGTGTGCCAATTGGCATTGCAGCTGCCCGTCGCAAGGAGACGAGGTCCTTTTGTCGTCGCATCTCGAACTCACAACTGAGCTCGAGTCATTGTCAAAAAATCGAGCGAAAATGCGCCAATTACGTTGCTCATTATCTTTGGGAGGAGGGAAGTGGAAGTGGAACTGAAACTGGATCAAGGATCAGCTGCCGGAGCTTGGCGCTGACTTTTTTAAGGTTCTTTGTTGCCCACAAGAAATGTGTCAAAATAATCCTAATTCAATAATTGTTTAAATAGAAATACTTTGTTTATATTTTATAAATTCTTTGATTTTATAATGTTATTATTATTAGAGTAGCAGTAAGAAGAGCATTGGGATAAATTTAACTAGTAAATCCTTCTCCCCTGATAACCCATTATTACTAATTCTTGTTACCGGTTAGAAAACTGAAATTAACAATTATCTTATTGTATACTAAATATTTAAACTTTAGAACCGATTACTATAGGGCATAAGGATTTTATAGCTTAATTTTAAGCAAAAACAAGCTGAGGAAGAAAGACTTCTCTCTCGCTAATTCTGTGTGCAACATTTGTGTGTTGCTTAAACATGTTCCTAGCAACATTTGCCTAGCCACAAATTTCTTAGGACTTTCGACTTTTAAAGTTTAAGCTCTTTATCTTAATTTAGACGAAAACAATTTTATAACATTTTTTCAAATTTTTTTAAGGGGTTTCATCGTCAAAAAAATCACAAAAAATTAATTCATTTTTAAAATTTTAAATATGTTGTGCTGGATTTTTAACCTAATAAAAACAAGCTTAGAAAATCTCTCCGAATTAAAATTAATGAATTTTTGGCTTAGTTATGATCGATTTTCTGGTTTTTTAATATAATCAAGGTAATAATAATGATATGGAAATTAACAATAATATTTCTTATGTGTAAAATGTATAATTATAAAGCAAATACATGTTTAAATACAAATAACTAAAATATTAATAATTAAATTACAGATATTTAAAAGAACCTCATAAAAAAAGTACAAAAAAAGGGAACTAAAGCATTTCCTGTTGGAAAAATCAAATTTTCGGTTGACAAAGACCCCGAAAAAAGGGGTGTGTGCAAATGGCTTAATAATAAAGCCTAATTTTCCAGCTTTTCCCTGCTTTTCCTGCTCGGCATATGCTTATTAAGGGAATAAATCAAAAGAGAAGCCTAGGTATTGCTCATTATTGCCTGGCTTTCCAGCTGGCTTCCAACCCAACCACCCACCAGCTTAAAAATGAAAAAACGGGGAAAATTGACATTAATTTATTTAAATTTTCCTCCCATTGTGTGTGCCTGGCACATAAACAGTTCATTAGGAGGCGCGAGAGGAGGAAGAACCCGTTTGTGAGGGACGGGACACTTGAAATTACGCTTAATTGGCGAAGAAACAATGCCCAGGAGGAGGGGAGGGTGCCTCCTCGGGGGGAAAGAAATGATAAGGAAAACTCCCTAATTACAAACAAGATTTCCACCGAACGAAGAAGAGGGAAGGTTGAAGTCGTCCCGCCTGGGAACCTGGGAAACTCTCTGCTTTTTTCGGGGCTTTCAACGATTTCGATGTTAAAAATACTGCAGTCCCCCCAATATTATTATTATGATTTTTTTTAAATAAATATTTGACAAGGCATTTTCACTTAAGCCAGCAGGGAAATCGTAATCGAAATCCATTGTGTGCAAACAGGAGGTCGATCCGCAACCCTAAGCGGAAAATTTGTTTAAACAACTGAGCAAATATCTAGAGAGAGAGGAGAGGAGAGCGGAGCTCGGAGTCCAAATCGAAAATTTCCCTCCGGTAGGGGTAAGTTTTTTCGTTTTTTTACACATATTTTGGAAAGTTTTCTCCCTCAAAAATTGGTGGAAATGGATTAAGTACACACACGACGAGCATGTTAAGCTGGCAATCAAAATACAAACAGAACAGCAAGGGGACGGGAGGGATCAATGGGAGCTATTGTTGTCCGAGAACCTGAAGCACCTGAGTGAGGCATGCTGACTCTATAAAGAATACTTTATATATTTGCAACTATGTGTGTCCGCACGATCCCTCGATAATCCCTTCAATCTGCGCTGTAAACTCCCAACTATTGCCTCCGAATGGCATTTTCCAAATCAACGCACACGACGTCGCACAAAGGATTTTCGCCCTCAATTGCACAGCAATTTCGATTGCAAAAAGAAATTATATCAAAATGAAAATAAATAAAATAAAGAGCGCAATGGGCATGGCCAAAAATATTATCAAGTGCTGCTTAATTGTTGAAAAAAAGAATAAGGAAAAAGGGTCGGAATTGACCTACATAAATAAAGGGAATGCCAGGGTTTTTTTTAATACATTTTTCCTCAACTGAAACATTCCATTAAATTTTGTAATTCATATTTTATTTGAGAAATTATTTATATTTATTCAAAAGCTCTGCTTTTCATTAAAAAAAAAATAATAAATTAAATAATCAAAAATAATAGTTTACTTTTAAAAACCAAAACTATGCTTAGTTTACAGTAATAGAAAAATATATTTCTAGTTGTTCTAAGGTTAATTTTAAGAAATAGTTGATGAAAACTTGTTTCTAAAATATTTAACTATTTTTTCATCAATCAAGTCTATGTAGAATGTACTGAAACAATTGAAAATAAAAAATTAAACGTATAAAAATTAGAAATATGGAATATGCTAAAAAGGAGCTAAGCAAGGTGCTTAAGCATGTCTCGTTTTCATAAACTTCTATACACTCCACAAGGACCTAAGAAAGTATCACAAAAGTATGCTATAAAATCTTAAGGCGTGACATTTCCAAAAAGTGTTCAGGAAAAGGATAACATACTCCAGCATAATTAATTGCATACTTTTAGACACCTTAATATTAATACATTTAAAAATTTAAGATTTAAAATCATTTATAGATTTTAGCAAAATCAACATCCCAGCAGCCGTAGCCCAAAGTGTTGCTAGATGTTTCTGTTTTTTTTGGAACTGTATAGCATTTGTTGGCAATAATTTGAACAAACGAGTTCAATAAAAAATCATACAGAAAAACAAATGAAAAATAACACCTTTATTTATTAGTATGAAACGAAACAACGGCGGTCAAGGAATATATCAAAAGAATAGAGCAGCCCAAGTCGCTATAGTTAGTATAGGTAAGTAGTATATAGTTGGTCTAGGGACTTTATATATTGTAATTTGCATTATCTTTGTACTGTGCTGAACACTTAACTGGAGCTTAATTTAATGCAGATTTAATGTTGAACAAGATTGAACAAGAAAGGGAAGTAAGGATATGTTGACTTCCTTTTTATATTCCACTTACACTTCTCTTGGTTTCTTTGACAAATATAAGAGACTATAATAAAATAAATGACATCTATCTTCCAGATAACTTTAAAGCTGAGAGTCTAGTTCTCGCAGAAACGGACAGAAGGACATGTCTTAATCGAAACTGTTTACTGTTTTTGATTAACCGGTGATTTTTTTTCCAAATGCTTTAGATGGAATGACGGACAACACTGACGATGCCGCTGACGATACCACAGACGAGGAGTTCTTCAGCATCACCTCGGAGTCGTCCAGCGAGGACTTGAGCGTGAGGCCGGCCCAGATTCACTTGCCAGTAGAAGAAGAAGCGGACCGTGAGGAACAGCTGGTGACAAACGCCGAGGTGCTGGTGCTGCGGAGGGACGACGACGTCGAAGGCGGTGGGGAGGAGTGTTCGGAGTCGGATACAGATCCGAAGGAACCGCCAACTCAGCATGAGAACGAGGAGGAAACGGAGACAGTCTCGCCGGCGGGCTCTACTTTGACATGTGGACAGGAGGAGGAGGAGGATGCTGATGATGAGAAGAACGACAACGATGACACTGGCTACGTCGAGGACGCCGACGATGGCGAGGAGACTGAGGACGGCGAGGACGATGAGGCCAACCTGGTTAGTGTGGATTATGACTCCGACTTCATGCAGAAGGAGAGCCCTGGACAGTACAAATTCGGTGGCTATCATCCGGTGTCGGTGGGCGATGTCTTCAAGGATCGCTACTACGCCATCCACAAGCTCGGCTGGGGCCACTTCTCCGTTGTCTGGATGTGCTTCGACAGCGTGGAGGAGCGCTACTGCGCCATCAAGATGGTCAAGTCGGCCGATCACTTCACCGAGACGGCCCGCGACGAGATCGAGCTGCTCAACTTCATCGCCGTCAGCCACTGGCATCCGCTGCGCGATCGCATCGTCGAGTTCACCGACCACTTCAGCGTGAGCGGCTCGCACGGCACGCACCTGTGCCTGGTCTTCGAGATCCTGGGCGACACGCTCCTCAAGCTGATCCAGCGCTCCCGCTACCAGGGTGTCCCCATACGTAATGTCAAGCAGATAGCCCTCCAGGTCCTGGAGGGTCTCTACTACATACACAAGCACTGCAGCATCATTCACACCGATCTGAAGCCCGAGAACGTGCTGGTGGTGGCCAACGACCTGGCGATACGCACCCAGGCCACCCGCGTGGTGACCGCCTTCTTCAAGGACAACGCCCACCTCATCAAGCCGAAGTAAGTGAGAGGGTAGTTTCTATGAGAAGAGATCACTTTTACTTTCATCCCAAATCCCTCCACAGAAGAGCAACTGGTGGCAGGGCCGCTTCCCATCGTTCCGTCAGCTTCCTATTTCCGGACGACGGCGGCTGTGGAACGTCCCGGCCCACTGCTAGAGCCGAGGACAAGGGCACTTGCAAGAGATCCCGCAGATGCACCACGAAGAGCACCACCAACTCCGCCTCTAAAAACACACTGAGGACCGCGACGGCCCCGGCGACCAAGCTGACCAAGACCGCGAAGCGCAAGTTGCGGGCTCGAGCCAAGCGCAGCATTAGCTTCTTTCTGGAGCACCGCCAGTGGTTGCGCCAGCAGGCCATTGAAGACCTCCTGGCTCTGGCGCAGAACAATTACTTGACGCCGTACCTTGCCGCCCAGGCTGTCACCGGGAAGCTCCCCTTCATGCCTCCCATTGAGGGCCAAGTGTTCCTTGACGACCGGGATCTCAAGCAGATGGAGCAATTGGAGCGGATGGAACTGATGGAGCGCCCGGCCTGCTCCAAGACCGGGCAGTTCAAGCCGAGGCACGCGCAGTACATCGGGAAGAAGCTGCCGAGGGGACGTTACTCGGAGGCTGTGCGCATGCTGTTCAATAACCCGCTGGAGTTTATTTGGCATGTCCAGAGGAAGACCAGGGAGCTGGATGAGGCGGAGCGCGAGCGCCATCAGCTGGGCAAGGTGGTGACGCCGCGGGGCAGGAAGGTTAAGCAGCAGGCCAGCAGTACCAGCAGCGCCATCGCCAGGATGATGAAGATGGTATACGACGATGGATCGCGGAGAGTGGTAACTATCATCATAATAATGTAATCCAAACTTATCTGACTTTGCTGCAGAGCAAGCGCCGCAGCCAGCTGCCGAACATGGAGATCATTGCGCGCAAGGATCCCGCCGTGGAGTACTGCCCGCTGAAGGTGAAGATCGCGGATATGGGCAATGCCTGCTGGTTCAACCACCACTTCACCGACGACATCCAGACGCGCGAGTACCGCGCCCCGGAGGTCATCCTGGGTGCCGGCTACAACGAGAAGGCGGACATCTGGAGCGCCGCCTGTCTGTTTTGGGAGCTGGCCACCGGCGATTATCTGTTTAATCCCCAGGAGCGACGCGGCCGGGCCACGTTGGATGAAACGCACATAGCCAGCATCATCGAGACGTGCGGCCCCATACCCAAGGAGCTGATCGTCGCGGGCAGCATTGCGCACAACTTCATCCGTTCGAATGGCACCCTGCGCCACATTGGCAACCTGCAGCAGCGCTCCCTGAGCGCCGTTCTCGTGAACAAGTACAGCTGGTGCACCAGCGACGCCCTCGAGTTTGAGTCGTTCTTGCTGCCCATGCTGGATCCGGATCCGCGCAGGCGATCCTCTGCCCTGAACGCCACGATGCACGCTTGGCTGATGGAGGAGGACGAGGCGGACTTGTATCGGAAGGAGGGCAAGGACGAGCGCCAGGATCACTGGGCTGGGATGTATCACCACAACAAGGAAACTAGGCGGGAGGGCACGCCCGACCCGCGGGCCTCCAATGGACAAAAATAAGTTGAGGTTTCACGTTTTTCGTTTCTTTTTGAAATTCAAGTTAACACCTGCCGGCAGACTCGCGTGTTTTGCAACACTGTTGGGTGCAGCAACGCGTCAGTCAGTGATTGACGCCTGCCACTGGCTTGCGTATTCCCGCACGGGTGTCCTTTGGCTAATTTTTCTATTCTTTTCAACAAAAATTTCAAATGTGAATTTATTTATACTTTCAAAATCAAACCCACAGGCGACTGAGGAGCGAAGGGGGCAGACTGGCTATTCGAGACGAACACACTAGCAACACGATTCCCGCTTCCGGATCCTGCCTTTCCTTCGTCCGTCCCTCGCCTCTTTTCTACACTCGACTACTCGATTTAAGCCACTTTTGTTAAGAGCGACAACTATACAACTATATTAAAATTATAGCCAACCGATTTTCTTATTGGCCAGTATTTCACTCGATGAAATATAACAATAAAAGAAACGCTTCCCCTTTTCGTTCGTTTTCCAACACTGGCCCTTAATACGAAATAAATGCAATTGCTAAACGAACAGTTTTAAAATATTTTTCAGCATGTAAACTAATAAAAATAAATGAAAATAAAATAATGTGTTTATTACTAGAGAGGAAACATTTAAATTCAATAAATATAAAGCTAAAAACTGTTAGCTTTGCGCAAAAAAAGCTAAGATAGCAGTACCTGTGCGAAACAGCTGATGCGCCGCTGCCAGAACTTGGAAATCGGTGTGAAGAGGAATTGAAATCGCGCGCTGTTTTTGCTCTGTTTGTTTTTATGCCAAAGTCCAGTTCTGGCGCGCGGTGCGTCCCATTAAACAATTGTCCAGCTCTCTGGCAAGATCGATCGGCCTGGTGCGAGTCATATTTGCAGTGATCACTGCTTGTTGGCGTTCTATTTGTGAGTGAAATTCTTAAAGCTTTGCTGCTGCAAGTGACAAGTTTGTTGTTTGTTGACTGCGTTTGTTATGTAAAAAGCTAACCGCGCGCGCATAAATAGTCTGGCGCGTTGATAACAGCAGCACTCGACGCAACGCAGCTTGATAAACATTCTCTCGTTCCAACACTAACAACAACGAGCGAGAGAGCCCATGCGGAAACGAATCAAACACACACACACACTGGCACCCGCCGCCCACACACACATACACTCGCACCTTGGGCTGTCATTCAAGGTTGCTAACTAGAGATGAGCGATCAGCGGCTGCGTTAGTCGCCGTGTCGTGTCACGAGATTTAGCTAGCTTTCAGTGTATTTAAATTTTGAAAAGTTTGGAAATATTCACAATTTGTGCATTACAAAAATCTGGATTCACTTAAAATCAAGAAAATTAGTTGGAATATTTTTTTTAAATTTTAATAATTAATATTTATTTAAAATTAATTATTTGGGCCATTTTTGGTAAATAGCATGCTGTACTTATTTTTAATTCGATATTTATTCTCGACTCGTCGCTCATCTCTAACATGTGTCACTGCTACTTACATGAGCGCCAAATTTGAACTGTCAAGAACAGAGCCCGAAGCGTAACAGCGCCTTTATCGCTTATCTTGCGCCAGCAAATAGATAGCGGGGCTATATACGCCTCCTTCTTATCCACCTGCCCATCGGATTTGCATCGATGTTTGGAGCCGTACGGCTTTTTCAACCCGTCTAATTTTCTGCTTCGTTTCACGCACACACACACACACACACAAAGCAGGCCCAGGGATTGGCTTCGCCACGAACTCTGGAAATACCTCCTCCGATCTCCAGTTGCGACGCCAACGTGGTCGGGCCTCTGCCGTCGTCGTCATCGTCGTCGTTGCCTTTGAGTTGCGCAATTATTTAATGTTGGCCGCCGGTCTTGTGGGTCGCAGAAACGTTCTAACCCTGCCGGCGTTCAATTCATGGAGGACGCTCCTCCGGACCGCTAGACACCGCTCATCATCAACGGCAGCACTGGGACCCGAGCTCAGGGGAAGAGGCAACCGAGATCCACAGTCACAGCCACAGAGGCTGTTAACAAGGAGGTAAGTTACCGAAACTCCCACAATTAAACCCAATTTCATTCATTCTCTTGAAGCTTCAAGGTCATGGAAACTCCAGCGGATGTTTTCCGCGGTGTGACGGATCGCTTTGCCGGCGTCACAGTGGATGGACGCGAAGAGAGTGTGGACAACACCAGCAGCTTCAGGGATAAACTGAAGAGTGAGTATGAGAAGGGTTTAATATCTTTCTGTATATGAAATTAACTCTTAAAAAATTCCCAGAATCTCTGGACTTTTGGACGGCAAACAAGAACCGAGCGATTTGGTTCCGCGTGTACAAGGAGCAGGCGGACTGGGTGCCCGTGCTGGCGGAGAATGGCTTCGATTTCCATCACGCCCGCACCGGAGAGGTGGTCCTCTACCGCTGGCTGCCGCTGGACGAGTCCAGCAACCTGCCCACCTATGCCCACACGCTCATGGGCGTCGGCGGCTTGGTGATCAACGAGCAGGACGAGGTCCTGGTGGTGTCCGATCGGTATGCAATGATACCCAACAGCTGGAAGCTGCCGGGCGGCTATGTAGAGCCGCGGGAGAATCTCATCGATGCGGCGATGCGCGAGGTGGCCGAGGAGACGGGCATTCGCACCGAGTTCCGTTCGGTGGTCAGCCTCCGGCATGCACACGGCGGCAGCTTCGGCTGCTCCGATCTCTATGTGGTGGTCGGCCTGAAGCCCCTCAACTTGGACTTTAAGCGCTGCGAGCGTGAGATCGCCAGGCTCCAGTGGATGCCCGTGGCCGAGTTCCTGGAGCATCCGCAGGTGCATCAGACCAACAGGCAGTTTGTTCGCACATTTCTGGACTACCAGCAGCGGGGGCTAACCATCACCTGTCGCGACGATGTCCACCAGGTGTTGAAGAAGAAGTACAACCTGTATTATGTGGAGGAGCAGAAGGAGCAGGAGGATCCCAGCCAGGCGTGAGATTGGAGCCTTTTTTAGTGCAATTTTTATTGGGTCAACAGCACAACTAATATGTTTATAATTTAGTCAAATAAATGCTATTTTTTAAATTTTATTTTTGTGTTTTTTAGTTATTCATTTGGTTTTCAGTTGTACTTTTTCTGTTCTCTATTCTTTATTTTTTTTTGTAGTTAAATGAGTTAAAAAAATGTTCTTTTAAGTCGCTGTTTTATGTACATAAAGCCCTAGGAAGTTCGGGCAGTGCTGTAAAAGTGACAATACATCCTTTAAATGTTTTATTCCAATTTTAAAATCTAGACTAGTGAAAACTGTAATTGCTTATTCAGAAGCGATTCAAACTCCTCCCTAAATGTGTCTATTATTTAGAGATTTAAGAAAGTAATTAATTGCATTGATTAGGTATTTAAAAATTATGTTTAGTGTTTAAATCTGTGTCTCAGTTTTGAAAGACACTCAATTTGAGAATTGCTTAAAAAGGGACAATACAAAAAAATGCTATTGTACTTTATTTAAATGTATAAAAATTATAACTACAATTTTTCAAAAGAAATTAGTTTTGTTTAAAAACTAGTAAAATGTAAGATATTTAAAAGTATTAAAATCATTCAATCTGAATAAGATTAATAAGATTACTTTTCAAAAAACCTAGAAAATAATATTTTATTTTTAATATTTAAATGTGTAAAATAAAGCTCAAGGCAAAAGAATAATTATTATAGAAACATAGTTTTCCATTTAAAAAATGTTATAAATAAGAATACCTCGGCCAAAATATAGATTTATAAAGACTTTAATAAAGAAAATCACAATTAGTTAGTCTAAATTAAAATTCCTATCTTTAATGTCAACATAATGTGAATTTAAATGAAATATTTAAGTTTTACCTTTTAGGTAAATATTAAGAATTCCAAAGATTATTTTAAACAGACAAGAAATTTAAACATTCAACGTCCGTGGGCGTTATGACAAATAAAGCGAATTTACTATATAAAATTATGCCTTCCCTGAACCTGAAGAAGACTATATCGTTATAATTTAACCTCGCCAAAAATTGAATATGTATTTTATACTCTCAGCGTGTGCACTCTATTTATTTATTAAAATCACCAACAACATGATTACAATATCATTATCCTTGATAACAAATTAGTATTACAGCTAAAAAAACTAATTGCATGTTTCCTGCAATTGGTTTATTTAAAAAAAATGAAAAGGTAAATGTCTGAATAAATGTATGATAAATATTATACGCAGTTCCTTGGGAGGCTTTTCCTGCTTTATTCCTTCAAACACATCCAACATAGCACAGAATCTACAAGATCTACGCCGATCTATAGCAGTTCCCCAGCCACAACCAGGTTCCTGGTGGGGCACCTCGACGCTGGGTGAAATCAAGTTAAAGTTTGAGGAAAGAAAAGGAAAACAACTATTTCTAGAGACCGGTGAGCTCGGAGAGCGGCCAGATGCGGCAGAGCACGCGGCTCCGGATGAGGCCGATGGGTATGGGCCCGTAGTAGCGCGAGTCGGAGCTGTTGGCCTTGTTGTCGCCCTCGATCCAGACGTAGCCGCGCGGCACGTAGTCCCTCACCATCAGGGGCTTCTTGCTGCTGGCGGCGGCCCCCTCGTTCTCGATGGGATGCGGCTTCTGGGTGAGCACCGGGTCCCCGGACACGGCCACGATCCGCTTGCAAATGAACTGGCCGGCATTGATGGGCGAAATGGCAATGATGATGTCGCCGGGGCGGTAGCTGCGCCAGTGCTTCGACACACGTTCGGTGAGCAGGACATTGTCCGAGTACAGCGTCGGCTCCATGGAGGGTCCCTTGCACTGGCGCGCAGGATGAGACAAGACAATATAATCCGAGAGGCAGGGCCAACAGAGAGAGAGGCAACTCTTACCAGGACAAAGTCACCGATGTACTCGAAGGTGCAGTGTGTCATGGCGGCGTACGCCACCGCGTAGCGCATTAGGCGGCCCAGACGAGCGAGGACCTTCATGGCGATCCCTCGGCGCCTCAGTTCATCGCCCGTGTCCTGGTCCCGGTCCGAGTAGAGGGCAGAGTCCGGCCCGGAAAGGTTCCTCAATAATGTTTATGTTGTGCAAAATCCGGCCCAGGGCTGCACTGCTCCACCTGTGCGTCAGCTGACGGCGCCAAGAAATCAAAGAAGAAGATTCAAGCAAATTTGGCGCGCAATTCAAACGGCTGGGCGGACCGCGAAATGAGGAGCTTATTTCTACCCAAATTTTGACTGAATGTTAAAGTTGGATCGAAAATAAATCATAAATATACCTCGGAGACTTACGTCAAAAATTAAAAATTAGCTTTTAAGCCCAGAAAGTTGCGTTTTAAAAGTAAAAATTAAGTTTACTGGCGATTAGGGATGTCGGAAAATACCGATATATAAGCCGATATTATTTTCAATAAATTCAAGGAGGAAATTAAAAGTTAACGAATCATTATTAGAGATCATGAATATATATTCCGTAAAATTAGACAAATTAACCAACATTTATGGAATATAAATTCTTGATAATACCACTAATTGGTTATTTATGCTTCGTTATTTTAAACGCGACGATATTTTCGATACAATACAGGGATTTATATCGAAATTGAATTAAAAATACCTTTAGAAGGAAGGAAAAAGTCAGAATAAAGCTCGAATTATTTTCATAACACATTCATTTTCGTTTATTTCCTGCAGGTCTCCAATTACATTTGTTTTTGTTTATGCTTACGATTAGAAATACACATTAGTTACATTGAGAGAGTTGCGTCTGACAATTGCTGGGAGGAAGGAGGTCTTGAATCGAACAAAATGAGATATACATATCCTGGAAATATACACGCCGACGCTGCCCCGTGTACAGCCTGTGTATATATATGAATATATATATAAGTATATATGTAAAATATATAATGTTTAAGCGTCACGTCACAGAAATGTGTTTAAACTAAAGGCAAAATAAATATATATATATGCAACATCTACGGGCTACGGGCTACAGTCTAAGACTATTCAAATTCATCTCTGTGTTTCCTGGAACGAATCGCTTGAATTTCTTTCGCTTTCAATTCAAAATAATTGCTGCACTCCGTAAATAACTAAGAAAATAATGAAATACAAAATAAGGTCAACAATCCTTGCAATAGCGCATAAAAACAGTTTAAATTCTACTAACACACACGTCTTATTTGGTTGCCTAATGCCCTTCATCTCATCCGATCCGATCTGATCTGATCCCTGATCTCTGCGTCCTCTCTTAAGGTTTCATTTTCTGTTTTTTTGGAATCAAGATTTGTTTCGCTGGAAGTTTAAGGATTTACTCCAGTTTCTTGCCGGCGGCTCCCAACGGCTCCGCCTTCTGTCGCTTCTCCTGCCGCTCGCGCACATCGACGGCAGCCAGATCGATGCCCGCCACATAGGCGTGCATCACCGAGATCAGGGCCTTGAGCACGGCAAAGGGGCCCGTGAGGAAGGCGAGTATCTTAAAGAGCGAGGCTCCGAATACTGCAAGCGAAACGAAATTGATCAATTTACTCTTAAGATTAGAAGCAAGGGGCTTAAGACTCACTTAGCGGTCCGTAGGTGAAATGCAAGAGATACAAGCACACGTAGAACAGCTCGTTGACGCAGCACATGAAGGTGAGTATGTCCTTCTGATAGTACAGTCGCATGATAAAGTTCTCGTTGACCTTGTGCGAGCTGCGACCCACCACAACGCTCCTGTCAGCAGAGGGGAATCATAAACACATTAATTAATTATCCAAAAGAGAGCCCCAACCTATACCCACGTCTGCATGAAGAGCCAATGGCAGGCCACATCGATGGCAATGGACAGCTGGAACCAGAACATGTACTTGGGATAGAAGTAGGCCAGGGTGACCAGGAGGCCGGTGGTGCCGCATCTGTCGGTCAGCTGGTCCAGCATGGCGCCAAAACGAGTGCCTAAAGGAAGAGAGGGAAGCATTAGAAGTCAAAGTAACATTAAAAACCAAAGCTACAGGGAATTTCTTTCCGCATTTCGGCATTATTGCAAGCACTACGTCATCGCTGTGACCTTATCGGGGCTCGCCATTTGCTGAATATATATGTGTACATATATATCGGCCGATAACAAGCATGGGCAAGGGATAGAGGCACGGACAGGTGTCTGATTCGGCGCACGTATGCGGGCAAAGTGCGATCAGATTGGAGGGATTCATCGCTGTTCTTACTCTGATTGAAGGCCCGGGCGGCGTGTCCATCGACGGCGTCCAGCAGGGCGGAGGTTACATAACACCAGCCGGAGATCACATAGTTGGTGGACATGAACCAGAAGGCGATCAGGGCCAAAACGATGCGGGCATAGCCTGTGGAATGTCGACATCAAAATCAATAACAAACATCAATATCATTGGGGGAGGGGGAGGGAAAGGAGGAGGAGAAAGACGGGGGCTTGTTGTCGGGGTGGCGCTTGCCCCTGAACCTGACTGGGGCTTCCAGGTTGTTAGTTTACCAGCAGGAACGCGCCCCCTTGCCGCCGCCCAACTAATCCAATTAGCAAAATGGCAAAGTGTGTGTGTATTCCTGTGTGTGTGGCCCATAAATCAACGTATTCGATTTGTTTACCCCTCCGGAATCCATCCGAAAAAAACAACAAAAACAACAGAAAGAAGAACAAGAACTCACCGATCAAATTTGGCACAAAAATGAAAACGTTGTCATGCTCGGCTATGGCCATGTTGTGTCCTGTGCCGCTGCTGCTGCTACTTCTTCCTGTTGGTATTCTGTGTATGTGCTTGGTGGGGGTGCTGGTGTGCTTAAATTCCGCCGTAAGTTCTGCTGAATTCCCGGAATGTGAGCGCTGCTCCAAAAAAATTGCAACTTTTTGCGATGTATCTGTGCCAGTGTGACCAGCACGACAGACAGTGAATTTGGTGGGACCAGGCTGTTAAAAGTGTAAGCTTTTTTATATGTTAGGGGAACTCTATTACGTGTAAAATAATGGTTTATTTAATTGGAATTTGGCAACAAATTACTATAAAAATACATTTTGCAAATAACTTCTTATTTAATCTGTAGGTGTCTTTTAAATGTACACTCGTTGTGTCGGTTTTAAACAGTAGTTAAAATACTCTAAACATTTTTTTAAAAATAACAAACAAATAAATTCTCCTTCTGGATATAAAAACAAAACCGATTTGAACTGGTTTGATTTTAGCCTTTGATTAAAATTTAATAAAATTAACTTACAATAGTAAATAAAAAAAATTCCAAGAATCCCCCTAGTGCCGCAAATGGAACCATATAGATGTTTCTGAAATATCTTCTGCATTAAACTATAATTTATTCTTTGTTCTAAAATCAATCTTGGATGTTTTTATTGATAACAAAAATGTCATTTCTAAATTTTCCAATTGGAATATATAAGCCTCCACTGGTAGTGTGGCCGTAGTATGCAAAAATGAGACTTTTTTTAGCTTTGTACCATCTGGTCACTCCCGGCCTGGCACCCAATAAACAAAACATTACAAGATTTACATTTTCCTCAACTTTCCCTTAAGAACACAAAGAAACAGCTGGACCTATTGAACAATTCAGTTATTTGCCGCATCCCGGGCTTCGGCGAGAGTGCGGAACCACTGCGAGCGCCGAGATGGAGCAAGCGGCTGGGGCAGTGAGTGCCAGTTTGGAGCAATACCTGCGAGCTTCCAGCAAGATCAAAAAGTTTGAGCGGGCCGGCTTCTTCAAGTAAGTATTCCGGAAAAGGGGCGAAGGAAGTGTCCACCATAAGCTGCCTCCTTGTTAATCCGTTGCTTGTCTTCCCTTTCGATTACCAGACGCTTTGCGCCAAGTGTGGGCGACGTTCAGGCGGACTTCCAGCGGCTGGCCTACAGCTTCGAGGAGGCGGGCATCCTGCAGTACGCGGCCATGTGCCACATCGGCTACGCCAAGTGCGAGTCCTACGGCGGGGCGCCGCAGCGCGAGTCGGAGGCCTATTTGCGGGCAGCCCGAGCCTTTCTGCGGGCCCACAACGAGAACGGGCGCCTGCATCTGCGCACCCGGCACTCGGGGTTCCGGGAGGGAGCACTTCACTGCTACCATCGGGCTGCCGAGCGGGCCGTCGACGGCTGTGTCTTCAAGGCGGCCATTCTGCGGGAGCTGAAGCAGCTGCAGCGGCAGCTGGACAGCACCAGCAGCTTCGCCTCGCCCACCCACCAGATCCACGATCTGGAGACCAGCGCCGAGGCGTGTGGCCAGCGGGGGGACTATCGGAGCGCCCTGCAGCACTACGACGACATTGTGGACAATGTGTACGAGCGGCGCGGCGCGCGCATGTACGGGGAGCTGCTGCGACGCGTGGAGGTGCTGCGACTGCTGCTCCTGGTGCACCTGAATCTGCCGCCCGCCCGCCAGTCGCCCGCGCACATCAAGCTAATCGAGCACTACTACAGCCTGGCCCAGTTCGAGCTGCGTCCCGCCACTGCCGACGGACTGGACGATGGGGGAGCAGCGTCGGTGGAGCGGCCGGGCGCCTTCGTGCCGTCGCAGCAGCAGTACGCACTGGCGGAGATCGCCTGCGCCTGGGTGGAGCGGAAAATGTGCGACCTGAAGCATCTGCTACGTGATTTTGCCACCGAATTCGGGGCCCTTAGCGAGGCGGAGCGGCAGCTGCTGCGCGTGATGCACGCGGACCTGGCCAGGAGCTACTAGACGCTGCACACACATGCACATCCCAATGACCATGAAATCCCGTGTAACTATCGCTAAGTGTAACCAAGTCTACCAACTAACTAACCTTTGAACGTGCCTACGCGCCACAGAAACAGCAAAAAACTAAAAAAAAGACGAGTAAAACGAAATCGAGGAGAATGTGAAGCAAAGAGAAGAAAAGAATGTGAACGCGCAATAAACTAAAGGAACGAGGGAACCATGTACGCAATAAAGAATGTTTAACAATTTAAGCACACACGATTTGATGAGAATTGTACAATAAATAAAGGGAAACGGATCGAGCGAGAGTGGAGTGGAGTGTGGCTATGACTTTTTGGGTAGGATTTGGTTTAGGTAATGGCATTTCCAGGGATTTACTTGGTTATAAAAACAGGAGAAATGCACTTGGAATGTGAGCCAAATGAAAGTATGAGCTGCGGTATCTAAAAAATTAATAAATTATATAAAAATAACTTAAGCCCGATAATCTCTAGCTGAAATTGGATTAAAGACAGGCTTAAAAAATGGAAAGAATATTGCTAGCTAAAGGTTTCGATGTTCTTTATGCTAAAATCGAGAATTTAAAGAGTTTAAAAGAGCCTTGAGCAGCTCAAAGCCGAACTCTATCGAAGATTTATCATTTGTAAGAAGCTTTCGATTATTTTATTTGGCAAAAAATCGATTTTAAATCATTTGTGTTTAGCCAGCAAAAGTTTATAAACATTTTTTAAGGAGCCAAATGCAATCTTCAGCTAAATATTCCTAATTTTTAAATAAATTTCTTGCAAAAATAGATTTAAAGTCGATAAAAAAGCGATAAATTCCCAGCTCTAGCTCAAAACTTGCAATGTTCATTACAAAATCGATTTATTACATTTTCATGAAACAAAATAATTTCCATTCCCAACTACTTGAAGAATAATGACATCACTGCACACACAGATTCGGTTTGGTCATTTAATTTGTTTATTGTTGGTATTACCTTTGTCAAGCAACTCTTTGTTTCTCAATTAAGTTATCTAATTAATACGATATTTTGGCTCTGCACTCGTGTTACAATTCCAATTTGTTCAAATATAACCTATCATAATATCATCATCCGATCCGTGTGTGTTCCATCGTGTATATATTCATATATTCAGTGTAATATCCATCTTTTATCGCTCTCGTTCTGTATAAATATCGAATATTGATTGAATCTCTGTCTAAGCACACACACACACACACGAGACGCGTCTCCTGGGAGGGCAGTTGTTATAGCGAACATTTTCAGAACGTTTTCAATTGCTATTATTATTATTATTGTATTGTAGCTTTAATCGTTTAATATATATGTACGTATATATTATATATGTATAAGGCGTAAATAAATTACAAAAAAATATAATATACTTTTTATATTTATGTTTTATATATGAAACCTAGCGAAGAATTAAACGAAATTACATAAGCGCAAGATCACAAGCTGTTTGTAGTTGTTTGTTGGTTGGTTGGTTGGTTGGTAGTTCCTCCTGTTGCTTCCATAACTTATATATTAGATATATATATATCTTTATAACTTTTTTTATTTTGTTTAATTCGACACATAAAAAGAAAAAATTCAGCTAAAATTTGTGTGTGTTCTCCCCGCGGGTTGAGTTGTGTGTTTTGTTGGTTGCCTCGTTTATTGTTTGTGGATGCGATTACTGCGTAATTTGGTGAGAACTCAAGACTAATTTCGACAGTAAGTAAGTAATACGACGTCGGGGGGCAGGCAGGGGGAGGTCGATGATAGTTGTGTGTCTGTTTATCGGGTGTGTGTGTATGCTGGTGTGCAGGTGTGTGTGGTTGGTGTGAGCCTGGTTACTAATTCTAGGATAGCATCTACTTTCCCGCCTTGGCCTTCTTCTCGTTCTCGGAGGTGATCTTGTTCTTCAGATGATCCTTGTAGTCCAGAATGCCGCCCTTCCACTTGGTCACCGTCTCCTTCTCGCACACCCAAATCTCCTCGGCCACCTGAAGGGGTTTATATTTTAATATCAATGCATAATATATATAAATATCACCTCCACTTATCCAACTTACCTGATTGATCAGACGGAAATCGTGACTAACTAGAACCATGCCGCCATCGAAATCGTTAATCGCATCGGCGAGGGCATCGATCGTCTCCATGTCCAAGTGATTGGTCGGCTCGTCGAGCAGCAGCAGGTGCGGCACCTGCCAGGCCAGCCAGGCGAAGACGACGCGACACCTTTGGCCGTCGGACAGCTGACGGATGGGGCAGACCTGCTGGCGGCCGGTGAGGCCATAGCGACCGATTATCTTGCGCATCTCCTCCTTCTCCTTGACGTCGGGAAAGGCGCGCATCATGTACTCGAGCGGACTGGCGTCCAGGTCGAGCAGTTCGTGCAGATGCTGGTGATAGCGGGCGATGCGCAGATGCGAGTTCTTGCGTATCATTCCGGAGGTGGGCACCAGATCGCCGTACAGCAGCTTGAGCAGCGTCGACTTGCCGGCTCCGTTGGGTCCCACCAGGGCGAGGCGTGTGTCCAGATCGATGCCAAACTCCAGATTCTTGTAGATCCACGGCGTTTCGTCGTTATAACGGAAGTTTACGTTCTGTAAAATTAAATTTTTAAAGAGTTTCCCTTTAATTCCTTCAAGAACAATGAATTTTGTAAGCAAACAACTTACCTGCACCATGATCACGGGCGGCGGCACTTTGCCGCACGATGGGAAGTAAAAGTTAAGCACCTTGTCATCCGATACCTTCTCCGTGAGGCCCTGGGCCACCATCTTGGCCAGGGTCTTCTCCTTGGACTGGGCCTGTCGCGCCAGCTTGGCGGAGCCGTGGCCGAACCGTGCGATGTAGTTCTTCATGTGCGAAATCTGGTCCTGCTCCCAGTTGTACTGCTTCATCTGGTTCTCCAGCAGCTCCATGCGGGTGCGCACGAAGGCCTCGTAGTTGCCCGTGTAGTACTTGAGCCGCTTGCCCGTCAGGTGGATGATGTTCGTGCAGACGCCGTTGAGGAAGTCCTGCGAGTGCGAGATGAGCACCAGGATGCGCTTGTACGTCTTCAGCTCCTCCTCCAGCCACACGCACGCGTCCAGATCCAAGTGATTCGTCGGCTCGTCCAGCAACAGCAGATGCGGCTTCACGAACAGCGCGCGGGCCAGGGCGATGCGCATACGCCAGCCTCCGGAGAAGTCCTTGGCCTGTTTCTGCTGCATGGCCTTGTCGAAGCCCAGACCGTGCAGGATGCGGGCAGCCTTGACCTCGGCCAGATCGGCGGACATGTCGTCGAGCCGTTCATAGATATCGATCAGCTGCTCCTGCGCGTCGTCCTCCTCGCTCATGGCCAGCTCCTCGGCGAGCTTCTCCAGCTTAATGCGCTCCTCGTCCACCTCCATGACGCACTGCAGGGCGCTCTTCGAGCTGGCCGGTATCTCGCGCGTCAAGTGGAAGATGTCGATGTGCGGCGGTATGGGCACCTCGCGTCCACCGAGCACCGCCAGCAGCGACGATTTACCGCATCCGTTCAGGCCAATCAGACCGTAGCGCCGTCCGCAATTCAACTCGAGCATGGTGTCCTGCAGCAGCTCGGAGCCGAAGAACGTGATCGAGAAGTTGGCGATCTTGACGTCACGCGAACGCGGATGCACAGCCAGCGATCCGGTGCAGGAGCGCGCCTCCGCACTGATGCGGGCCTCCTCCTCCAGCTTGGCGCACAGCTTCTCCTCCTCGGTCAGTTCGCGTTCCGGCTGCCCGTTGGCCTTCTTTGTGGAGGGTATCTGTTGGATCTTCTTGTTGCGCGCATCCTTCTTACGCTGCGCGTCGCGTTTCTTCGAGTCGGATGGCATTCTTCTTGCGTTTTGTTTTAAAGGGCTGCAAATAGGAATTATTATATGGGATTACTTTATAGATATTATTTTGTAGTTTTTAATGACTTTAACATAGAGCAGAGGCCTGACAATTTGTAAAAATCGGATCTTGCAAAGTAGGCTCAGGATTCTTCACAGAGTCTCCTTATAATGGAGCGAATTATAGTGCTAAACAAAACAAAAAAGTCAACAAAAAACTTTTATTGAGAATAAAGGCAGATGTAACCGAGGCCAGAAGAAATCCTTGATTCATTTGAAAAGAAAACTACGTTTGAAAAAGAGTTAACAACACAACGATAAGATGTTAATAGCGGAACACGTTTCTAGTTTGTTGTGGCTTCCTCCTTATCTAGCAACGAGGTTCCCTGGCTAGACATCGACTCGTTTATTAATATTTTATTTCACCTCTTAGAGATAAACACAAAAAAAAAAACGCAGTTTAACAATTTAGAAGAATAGAAATTCCAGAAAACTCTTGGAACAAAATACACCGCAAAAGCCTCTCAACTGATATGGGCAGCACTGGTCGCGAGAGGGACAGAGAGCAGCAGGATCACATGTGAGAACACCTGAATGAGCGCGTGCTGTCTGCTTTTAGGCGCATCTCCTGCCACAAACAGATGTTCGCACACACGCTGCCTCAGCATGGCACACTCACTCTCACACACACACAAAAACAACCAGCTAACAGAGCGGAGCGCAGCACAACTGTTTCAACAAAAAATTTGGTGAACTAAATTTTAAAATTAGACAGCGTCAGCAAAAATTCAAAAATTTCCACTGTGCGCCGCTCTCTCCTCGCTCGTGTTCTTCCTCTTGCCCTCTCCCTCGCTTTGCCGCACACTCTCACACACACTCTCTGTTGCCGAGGCGAATACTTGGCGGCCTCCTCACGTCTAGCGGGGATGTCTGAATGAACACTGACTCATCTCGGGATACCCTGTACAAAGGAATCACCTTGAGACGCGGAGAAATGGCGGGGAAAATGCAAAGACCAAAAAAAAAAAAAACTGCAACACACGATCTGCCACCTCGCTCTCTCTTTTGTTCCGGCGCTCTTTTTCTCTCCCTCTCAGCCGCCCGGTCACCCCCTCCTTCTCGCTCACTCCAACGCACACTTGACCGATGTTACAACACGCACACACACGCGACTTGGGACTCGACACGACGACGACTCGCAAAAACGGGAAATTGCATGTGTATTGGCGCTGCGCACATTATTGAATTTTCCACGGCGAGATGTGCAATTACTCACCTTCGAGGGACCTGGTAAATAAATAAATACTCGTCGCGCACAGGAGTCTGGTAGGCTGGTAGGGTGACGTCTAACGCTAGTTACGCTATGTAACTGCTCGGATCGGAAGGGAACTGATCGGATCGGATCGCACACACGCACGCACGGAGCAGCTGCTGTGCTGCCGTTTTCGGTAGAAAAAGAGAGAGACGACTGAGCTGAACGGGATGGGACCGTCTCCACGTGTTCGAGACAGTGGTGTCGTTTCTGCTTTTTCCCGTCAGATTTGGCCTTTTTGAAGTGTGCGTGCGGGAAAATTTTGAAAGCGGCGGGCAGAAGGCAACCTAGCTGTTTTCGCAATATTAAAATAGTTTTTTTTATTTTTACTAATGTTTTTATTTATTTGATGGTTATTTAAAGTAAAAGTTTGTATTCTTTTTTGCACATTACTTTTTTTTTATTATTGCAGCTACTTTATCAATTAAGTACCCTGGAAGAATGGGAAAGTTCTAACAAGATAATGCTTTAAATCGTTAAATATTAAATATTATATTAGAAATGATATTACTTGAAAAATGTTAGATATTGACTGTGCCGACCAAATAAGTCGTGTTCTAATTTACAATTACTAACCATCTACAATAGTACAACGAGAACACTGTCCAGGAGATTAGACAAAAAATATTCACGATATCTTAAATATACTCTAATTAGTGTCGATTAATGAAAAATATGTATATAAGTGAGTTTCTTTTTTCTCTTCCCATGGAGTCTTTATTTTTGTAGTTTTTTGTTTATTTTTTTTCTCTCTGAGAGAAATGACATCACTGGTTAAGGTTACACTGGACACGGCCACACTATCTAAGCGCTGGCGCGATACCATCGCAGGTGTCGGAATTTCAATTATTAAAAGTACTCAATGATTTGTTAAAGAAGTCTTGAACCACAAACGTCTGTATTATTATTTTTTTTATTGTTAAACTCTCAAACAAACTTCCGACAAGCCAAATGATATAATCCACAGAAACGTCCAGAATTGTAACCGATATATTACAACCTTTGAAGAGAACGCGTTAGTCCATACCCAACAGAGCGACAGGCTGAGTAAAAATAAGCTAAAAAAGGCTAAGGAAAAAAGTGTTTTTAATAATATTAAAATACCAGATAAAATTCCTTATTATATTTTTAAAGTTATTAATAACATTAAATCAATTCTTAATTGATTAATCGTCGATATATTACGCTATTTGCTATTCGTATTAGCTTTTCCATGTCGAATATGCTAGATCTAGCATGATATAGGCTAAACTGGCAACATTGTGCCCTGGAAAAAAAGCGGCAGCTGGGCACACTAGGCCTGGGTAAGGTAAACAAAAGTTGTTGTCTGTTATTGTCGATTTTATTTTGAGTGGCAAGGGGAGAGCGCTGGCCCAAAGCAGGCCACAAGCTGGCCATGGCGAAGCTCAGCGACACCAAGATCCCGATCACGGACTTCCTGGAGGCGTACCGCCGCCAACCGTGCCTGTACAACTCGGTTCTAGACACTTACAAGAATCGCGTGTCCCGCGAGAAGGCCTACGAGGCGATAATCAAGGCCCTTAAGATTCCCCAACTGACCGTGGTGGACATCAAGCTGAAGATCAAAAGCGTGCGCACCGTCTACTCCAAGGAGCTGCGCATCTGGATGCGCGAGAAGGAGCTGGGCAGGAGCTACGAGCCCAAGTTGTTCTGGTTCAAGCTGGCGGACTCGTTCCTCCGCTCCGTGTCGCTCTCCCACTGCAAACGGGTAAGTTGCAGTCTTTACCATTGCCCAGCTAGTGTACTATCTATCCTCCACTCTCAGACCAAAAACAGCAAGCAGCCTCAGACGCCGATCAAGACGGAGTCCCTGACGTCGTCGAGCAAACTACTATTCACTGCCACGGCGGACATCAGCATGAGCGAGGATGCCCTCGAGGAGGATGATGATGAGGTGCAAGGCGAGGCGGAACCGGAACCAGAGACGGAGGATCACCCTGGCCCAGAGAATCCGCCGGAGAACGCTTGCATCATTTCCCTGGCCACGGAAAGCGGACGCGGTGGCAAGGCTGAGCTCATTGTGGATGACACCACGCTTTGCTTGGTCGAGTCGCAGCACCAGCAGCCACAACCACACCCTCAGCTTCATCCCAATACCCATCACCAGCAGCAACAGCAGCAGCAGCAGCAGCTGCCAGCAACGCATCCAAACGCACGAAAAATAAAGTACAACAACGCTGGACCGGGCCTTGACGCTGCCGGCGAAGACGAGCTGGTGATCTTTGGCCAGAGCATTGCTTCCCAGCTGCGCACGATCGTGGACTCGTATTCCCGGTCCGTGGCTAAGCTGCGCATCCAGCAGGTGCTGTTTGAGGCGGAAACCGGCCAGTTCCAGTCCAGTTCCGACGTCACCACTCCCCAGACCCAGCACCAGCACAACTTTTAATCCTTAATAATCCTAGACTTTAGCCTCTTTCACGATCAAATTGACGTACGTTTAGAAAAACTGTAAATATGACATTTCAAAAGTACATATATGTATCTTTCCAAAATCCAAAGTTATTAAACTTTATTTCGTATATATTTAAACAAATTTTTTTTAACTGCAGTATTTTTAAATTATACATTTAACATACATTCATAAAACATTGTTTTTCATAAAAATGTTCTGAGAAACTTTAGTGTGACCAAATGCCGCTGACAAAAAATATCCAGTCATGATGCAGCCCTGCATTTTCGATCACTTTGTTGTTCAAGTATGACCCGTTACAGAAGAAATACAAATCCGGCCGACGATTTTTAGCACCATAAACGGAAAACCTGCGAGCACACTGCACTTTTCGCGTAGCCTTTGCTTGGTGAAGATTTATTAAATTAAACAAATTGCATTGGCTGCATTTAATCTAATCGTGAGTATCGCAACGCCAGCGCCAGCGCCTTTTAACTTTCCGACCGAAACCTATCACGCACACAGTCCTAACGCTGCTGCTGCCACACAGTCACACACATTCGTCGTCTGCATTGTTTCTGTTCTGACTGTGGCAATTTCTTTTCGTGGATCTATTTTTTATACATTACAGCTACGGTACTTGTTCCCTTTTCTCTTGCGTTTATATTTTTTTTTACCGAGTCTGTATTTTTGTGAACGCGTGTGCAGAGCCCTTAGGAAAGGGCGAGAAAAATGCAGCGTTAAGAGGAGTGGAGAGAGTTTTTGTTGTTGCTGGCCTGGCTGCAATAATGAAAAATTCGGTGAAGCAGACACACATACACACACATAGCATTTGCCCGTGCGCGATGGTGTGCGTTTCTGTGTTGGTGTGCGAAGAAGCAGTTCAATTTCACTTGTTCTTGTGAATTGCAAAAGTTCCGGGAATCAAGCAAAGTACGGAAAAAGTGTAAGAAAAAGTGTGTTTCTGCAACCTGAAAAGCTCGCAGGCTCAAAACACGCACACACACATTCATACATACCAAATCTACATGCAATATAGTCGGGCGTATGTATGTAAGTACATACATATGTGTCTGGCGAAAAAGGAGTTTGCTGCATGCAGTCTCCTGTTCTGTTCTGATGTTGTTGTTGTTGCGGCTGCCAACCTTGACTTACGCATCGTATCTCCTCGCGCTCTCTCTCTTTCGCTCTTCTGCCTTGCACCTTTCATTGCAGAAAACACTGCGCTTGGCGCTCATTTGACATTTTGCTCAAACATGTTGCGTTGTGTCTTGAGGTCTGTATATATTTGTATATATGTGTGTGTGTGCGCTAGTGCCCCTCACTCTCTCGCACTCTCACTCTGTGTATGCATGAGTGTGTGTGTGTGTGTGGTGTGTAAAAAATAAAATAAAAAAAATAGTGCAAAACAATTGATTCGGAAATCGCAAGTCGTTCGTACACCTCATTTCTATATATCCGCAGCGAAAAGTCCGTTAATGCGCGCGCGCTCTGTTGCCCAGTTAGGGAAGTCCAATTGGCTCAGCTGACAAGTGCAGTTACTTTTTCGAATCTGAACCGAACGCCCCCCGGTGCCCCACCAACGCTTTTGTTTTGGACTGTCAAACGGGAAAGGGAGACGGAAAAATTCAGAGAGAATCAAAGGCAGCAACGGAATAGCCACAGGAAACTGGGAATCAGTTCTGTTTCTCAATTAAATTCTCCCAAAATTGTCTTTGTGCTTGTTGTTGTATTTTTTTTTCTATTTGGTCTTATATTTTCATACTCTCCGCTTCCGTGCTGGCCTTTATATTTTGATAATAACCCACAAACATACGTTTGTACTCTCGCACACACCTTTGCAGCTCATTGAACGCGCTGACGTATATATGTACATATGAGCCGCAATTCGATGCCCAACCAATAAACAAACGACGCCGAACGATCGCCGCCACCCCATTACTACTCCCCCCACCCCTTGCCACCACCACCACCATCCCGGATTCCCTAACCAACCAACCGACGTCCAACGCCCCCACGAAGCGGAAAACGACGAGGAAGAGAGGAGCCAGGAGGAGGAGGAGGAGGAGGAGCACCCTGCCTGCGCTCAGGTAGTGGCCACCTGCTGCTCCGCCGTCTCCACCGCTGCTAGCTGCGCATAAACCGAAACAGTCGCAATGAAGGTGGACACGGTGAAGCTGAAGAAGGGCTCCTCGGAGCTCACAGCCGAGTGTCGCGAGCTCATCGATGAGCTGACGAAGCGCCGGACCCGGGCGGAGCTGCTCGAGTTCCTCGACACGGTCCACGTGTGGATCTACGGCAAGTGCGAGCTCTATCACTGGATCGAGATCCTCGACCGCTTCGACAAGATACTCGAGGAGGCAGCGCGCCATGTCAATGCCAATGAATTTGTGCTGCAGTGCGACACCAATTTCCAGGATATGGTAAGCACGACCACGATCATATCCCCTTAGCAAAAGGATACTGACCGTAATCTTTACCATTTTCAGGATGTCACCCTGCTGCTGCACGTCCTCAACTTCACCACACTGCTGATCGAGCACTCGTTCTCGCGTCACTTGTACAACTCCATCGAACACCTCACGCAGCTGCTCTCCTCACAGAACATGGACATAGTCCTGGCCGTCCTCAACCTGCTCTACATGTTCTCCAAGCGCAGCAACTTCATACCCCGCCTGCCATTCGAGAAGAAGGAGCTCCTGATTGTCAAGCTCTTCAACATAGCCGAGGTGGGTCTCCCCTTGTGTTTTTCCCGCTTACAAATAGTACAATTTATTATTATTTTTGCGATGTGCAGCGCTGGGGCGACCCCAACTACGGCCTGTCGCTCAAGGACTGCTGCATCGGCGAGCCCAAGCTGGAGTTTCTCTACCAGTTGTGCATCGACTATGTGGACGAGCACGGTCACGCCGCCCAGCTGGAAATCCCGGACATGATGGACCTTTGCCACACGGCGGCAGCTCCCGAGGTGATCAAGACGATTGCCGGACAGATCTCAAAGCCCAGTGAGGCAATCAAGGTGAGTTTCAAGTTCCTCAAAGCAGATTTATATGCATAGCTAACTCTTTTCCTTCGCAGATGCGCATTGCTCATCGTGTGCGCCTGATCTCGGGCTTCAACAACTACAAGCTGCGCCTGCAGTTCGTCCAGGCCCGTCTGCAGGCCGTCTCCATTCTGATCTACTCCAATGCCCTGCAGGACAACACGGACAAGGTGCTGTACGCCGGCTTCGGCGAGGAGCTGTGCGAGCTCATAGACAAGGAGGACGTGCACCTGGTGGAGATACGAGCGGCGGTGCTGCGCACCCTCACCTCAATGCTGCACTTTGACCGCAATCCCAATGTGCCCAGGTAAGCGATTTAATTGTGGCGGCGCCCGTCGGGCTGCCTGCGTGTAGGATCTCCGATAATTGCCTCCCATTCGTCGTTCCTGTGCAGCAGGGCCGGTTCGCGTCTGATGAAGATCGTCCATTACACGGGAGCCGAGCGGCAGGGCGGGACGCTGCCGCTGCTGGTGCGTGACTGCATCGATAACCTGACTACACACGGACTCACCGAGCGCTATCCGCTCATCCTGGCCACGTCGCTATTTTCGCTGCTCTACCACCTGGCCAGCTACGAGATGGGCGGCTCCGCTCTGGTCAAGAGCGGCATGATGCAGTCGCTCCTGTGCGTCATCAGTTGGCCGGGCGTCGATCTCGAGCACATAACGTTTGTGACGCGAGCGGTGCGCGTAATAGACTTGATCACCAACATAGACATTGCCCGCTTCCATCAGAACAACGGTCTCAACGTGTTCATCGATCGCCTGGAGAAGGAGATCAAGAGCTGCTGCAAGGCGCTGGCCGACATTGGCATCACACTGAAGGAGTCAACGCTGAGCGACGACAACAAGCTGGACACATCGCTGGACCAAGTCGATGAGGATGTGGAAGGTGAGCTTTGGGGTTTTGGGTTTCTATGTACGTCTTCCTAGCTCTTCCTGGGAATATTCAGGGGTTTGTTTGCGAAGTTTCTTGTTAATTATTGTTGCATCCTTCTGTAAACATCACTTGTGGTCTCGGGTTATCTTCCAAGAATGCCTCAGAGCTGTGACACTAAACAAACTTCAAGCTGAGACTTGTTTTTAGCTTCTAATTAACATCCTTCTCAAATATCCCAGACTGTTATAGGATCTAATGTTTTGATCTAATGTTTTTGGAAACGTACCTCTCTATTGTCTAATAACCAAATCGCCTTTCATCTCTTCCTTTCGCAGATGGCACCGGCGAGAATGCATCAATAGCCAGTGGAAGTGGATCGCCGCGTCCCGAGAACTCGAGTGACGGAGGAGGAGCGGTGTCAGGAGCAGGTCTCCTGAACATCGTGGGTGCACGCAGTCTCGCTGGTGGCGAAGCGGGACCACCGGGCCCAATCAACCGAGATGGAAGCAACTCTAGGCCGCCCATGTATCCCACAAACAGTTACTACGCCCGCCCGCTGGCCGAGCG
The DNA here is from genome assembly GCA_008042575.1 of Drosophila watanabei. Taxonomy (NCBI): domain Eukaryota; kingdom Metazoa; phylum Arthropoda; class Insecta; order Diptera; family Drosophilidae; genus Drosophila; species Drosophila watanabei. Next base: position 52,261 of record VNJS01014580.1, read on the forward strand.
CAAGGCGGAGCTCTCGTCGCAGCTGCCGAGCAGCCTGCAGCCGAAGAAGCCCTCCTGCGTTACCCAGCGTGCGGCTCTGCTCAAGTCGATGCTGAATTTCCTGAAGAAGAGCATCCAGGATCACGCCCACTTCAGCAACATGCGCAACATCATGGAGACGAGCCTCACCCAGTCGCTGCGTCACATCATCGCCAACGCCGAGTACTACGGGCCGTCGCTCTTCCTGCTGGCCACCGACGTGGTCACCGTGTACGTATTCAACGAGCCGTCGCTGCTCTCGTCGCTGCAGGATCTGGGCATTACCAGTGTGATGCTGAAGGCGCTGCTCCAGAAGGATGTGCCGGCCACCCGCGAGGTTCTGGGCTCGCTGCCCAACGTCTTCTCCGCCCTGTGCCTCAACGAGCGCGGCCTGTTCGAGTTTCTCTCCTACGATCCGTTCGACAAGGTGCTGAAGGTGCTGCTCTCGCCCGACTATCTGGTGGCCATGCGGCGCCGCCGCTCCTCGGATCCCCTGGGTGACACGGCCACCAATCTGGGCAATGCCATGGACGATCTGATCAAGCATCATCCCTACTTGCGGGCCGATGCCACGGAGGCCATTGTGCGGCTCCTCAACGAGCTGGTTCGCCTGGGCTCCGATCCCAGCTTCATTTGTTGGCGTGCCAACAAGGAGAGCGGCGGCTCTGGATCAGGCTCGGGCAGCCATGGCGCGGCCCACCATGTGGCCTCTGCACCCTCGCCCATGGTGATGGTGGCAGGCGCTGGAGGCGGTGTCTCTGTGCTCCAGGGTGCAGCCGATACGAACGATAGCAGCGGCGAAGACGATGACGATGATGATGAGATGAGCTCTGCTTCGCAGCAGCAACAGCAACCGACGACGACAACGACCGGTCAGGTTACCGCCACCACCCCTAGGACACAGCAGCAGGCGGCGTTGGGATCAGCGGCGGCCGGAGGAACTGGAGCAGGAGCCGGTACGGCGGCCACATCATCGCAGGCCGTCAAGGTGGTGACGCCACCGGAACGCGAGGCCATTCCCCTGATCGACTACATACTGAACGTGATGAAGTTCATCGAGGCGATCTTCAGCAACAGCCCCAACGGCGATCACTGTCGCGACTTTGTGCTCCACGGGGGACTGAAGCCCATCCTGCAGCTGCTCTCGCTGCCCAATCTGCCCGTCGATTCGCCCGTGTCCACCACCTCGCAGGCCGTGGCCAATGTGTGCAAGGCGATCCTCACGCAGGCCCAGGAGACCAAGGTCCTGGACGTGGCGCTCAAGCAGCTGGCGGACATCGTGGCCCAGCTGAAGCCGCTGATCAAGCACTTCACCTTCCCCGGCGGCAGCGTCCTCCTCGCGGAGCTCGTCTGCTGCCAGAGGCTGGAGGATGGCTTCGCCAACGCCGAGTACACGCCCATTCTGCACAACATGAGCTTCGTGCACGGCTACGTGGTGATGCTGGTGCATCTCTGCCGCAACGCCTCCAACGAGATGCGCACCATCCTCCTCAAGCGCTGGGGCGTGAATCGCGAGACGGGCGTCCAGCTGCTGCAGCAGCTCGTCCAGCTCTACATTTCTCTGGTGTGGGAGAGCACCATTCTGCTGAATCTGTGCTCGGACGAGCCCACCCAGCACCCGGATCTGATTTGGGACGAGATTGCTGCCCAAATGTCGGCGGCGGCGGGCACATCGGACCCGCTGACTGAAGCGGAGCTCTCCCGCAAGCTGGAGCGCGCGGCTGAGTTCCGCACCAAGTACACGCCCGAGGAGCAGTTCCGCTACATCAAGTCCCTGCTGGCGGCCAGCTCCCGACTGGGCCGAGCCCTGGCCGAGCTGCTCGGAACGCTGGTGAAGCTGTCGGTGGGCTCGCCGCAGACCCGGCAGCGTCGCATCAACGATCTGATCAGCAATATCAACAAAGTTCCTACGCCGGAGGCTCGAGAGATAGCCCGCATCCTCAGCTCGATCCTGGTCAATGGCTTCAGCCACGAGAGCATCCTGCCCAAGCCGGTGCCGAAGCTGAAGCTGACGTTCCTCATCTGCTCCGTGGGCTTCACCGGGCCGATGCTGTTCGACGACAAGCGCAGCGCCTTCCACCTGATGATCTCGCAGTTCTGTGCGGAGAACGGCCTGAAGGCCTTCTTCGAGATGTTCTACTGGGCCCTCTCCCTGGACAATGTCTCGCAGAAGTTTGAGTTTGACCAGTGGGCCTCCATGGAGGACTTGATGCAGTCGCACGAGGACGACAAGCGCGACTGTCCGGAGGGCACTGGCGAGTTCCTCGACGCCTGGCTGCAGCTCCTCGAGAAGATGGTGAATCCCCGGGCCATGCTCGACTCCCCGTACACGATGAGTCCGCGACTGAACTACCTGCCCGACTCGGTGCCCTTCGAGCCGGTGTTCTACTTGATCCACATCCACCAGCTGGCCATGCAGGCGCTGCGCCGCATCTGGGCACGCCGCCCCATTCCCAACTACGGGCCGAGCATGTTCGAGACCATGATCCTCATCCTGAAGCACCTGATCAAGTCGCACCAGACCCTGCTCGACCGCTACCACACGCGCATGAAGGAGATCAAGTTCGAGAACCTGTACATTCGCAGCTCGGACGAGGGCCTCAACGCCGACCACATCAAGATGCTGACGGACATGGGCTTCATGCACTACCACGTCGTCGAGGCGCTGCGCAGCAATGCCTCGCTGGAGGAGGCCACCGACTATCTGCTGAACAACCCGGAGGCGAGTGCCCTCTGGCAGTCGGGCAGCAATAATGCGGCGGGCGGCGGCTCTGCACCGGCTGGTGGTGCTTCTGCTCCGCCGCCGCCGCCACCGCTGCCCCCAACCAGCGGCAGTGGCGCCACAATGGACGTGGACATTGAGATGGATGGCAGTGGCAGTGGCAGTGGTGCTACTGGTTCTGGCTCTGGGGAGACCCCGCAAGGCGGTAGCAATGCCTCATCGTCGTCCTCCAGCTACGACTACAAGCACCTGAAGCTGATTCCGTCGCTGACCTTCGATCGCTTCTGCGACGAGGCCATCTCGCGGGCCTTTGAGTTCATGGAGGCCATACCCGACACCGTCAACAGCGCCGCCGAACTGATCGCCGTCCTCTACAGGCGCCACAATCACCTGAACAAGCAGGTGTTTGTCACCAACTTTGTGCGCAACATCATCCAGTGGGTGGACTTTACGCTGCAGCTCTTCGAACCGGACAAGAGCAACACCGCCTCCGGAGTGAAGGCCTCCCGTCTGGATGAGTGTCTGACCGGAATGACGGCCACCCGGCTGTTTGTGCGACTCAAGACCTCGACACTGCTGCTCGAGGAGAACTACAGCGATCTGCACCGTCCGCTGGTGGAGGCCATCACCGCCCAGGACGCCATGGTGTCGCTGGTCAAGCTGCTCGACTGCATGAGCCAGTGGATGCTGGAGCAGTCGGGCGAGAGTCGGCCGATGGTGCCGCGCTGGGTCCAGAACCTGGTGGACCTGATCGACGCCATCGACAGCATTAGCCACATCCTGCAGCGCAAGGCCAATATGCGGGCGGTGAGCAGCGACGTGTGGCGCTGGTACGACGCCTCCACCGGCAAGTGGAACGCCTATTCGGAGGCCAACAACGACTTGATACGGAACGCCTACGCCGCCGGCGAGCGCTGGCTGCACATCAACATTGGGCGGCAGCGGTGCACGGTGAGCCTCAACTGCATGACCCAGGTGAGCGAGGCCTCCGGCACCCATCGCCCGGTCTTTCCCGCTTTAAAGCTGAGCGAGGCCATCGGCTTCATGAACAACCCAGTGGTCCTGCCCAGGGCGGATAACTTCCTGAATCGGATCGTTCGCACCGCTCCCGATGGCTCCGGCACCGTGCACACTGACGAGCTGATTCCCCTGCGCCAGCTGGTCAACTTTAACGATGGCCAGCCGCCGGATAATGCCGCCAACAACGAGGCGGAGAGCGGCGCCGGAGGAGGAGGAGAAGGAACAGGTTCGGGATCAGGAGCGGGAGCAGGAGGAGCAGCAGCAGCTAGTGAGGATAACACTGCCGCCGCTGCCAGTGGGGGATCCCCGCCACCGGCCATGACAACGCGCAGCAAGTCGCGGCAAAAGAATGCCGCCGCCGCTGCGGCCGCGGCCAAGGTCAAGTCGTCGTCCTCGCAAGCGGCCGGCGGCTCTCCGCCCATCCCCAAGCGCACGCAGAAGATCATACTGAACGAGGAGCAGGTGGGCCTGAGCAAGTTCGACTGCGGACGCATCATTGGCAGCATTGTCGATCTCCTCAAGCCGGCGAATCTGCTGCACAACGAGACGAAGCTGTCGCTCCTGCGGCTGTGTGCGCGACTGACGCGCAACTACGACAACGCCCAGGTGTTCATCCGGCGGGGCGGCGTGCGGATGCTGCTGCACCTGCAGCAGGCCTGCAGCTTCATGGGATTCCCCACCTACGCGATCATTATCCTCCGGCACGTCCTCGAGGCGCCGCCGGTCCTGCAGGAGGCCATGGAGCGCGTGCTGGGCATGCGGGCAGCCGGCATCGTTCCCGTCGGCCATCGCGACCTCATCTACGTCCTCACCCAGGTCTCGACGGCGGTGTCGCGCAATCCGCAGATCTTCGTGGCCGCCGCCAAGGAGATGCTCAAGGGCGAGTATCTCCTGAACTCGAGCAGCTCCACGCTGACCGACGACGCCCGGGTCATGGTCAAGTCCAAGTTTGGCCAGCAGCCCACGGCGGCGGCAGGCGGGGCCACGCCACAGACCCAGACACCGCCGCCGTCCAAGAGCGAAGAGGAGCTGAAGGACGATCCGCAGGTGCAGTCCTCGGTGGCCGTACTCAAGGATCTGCTGCACGGACTGGTGCAGCCATGCTGGCACTACGGCGGCACAGCTTCCACGGACAGGGGACATGGTGCCGCCGAACTGGTGCAGCCGGATCAGCCGCCTGGCACGGCGCCGCAGGGATGTCACGACGACGAACTGAGGCCGGAGACCAGCACTAGCAGCCAGCCCACAAACAAGAAGCAGTCCTCGGGCGGCGGGGCCACCGGCAACGCCCAGGCCGCGTCGGACAAATTCGAGCCCTGCTGCTGCACCTGGCACATCCCCACCAGCGCCCACAGCCACGCGAAGCCGACCATCTCGCGGGCCACGCTGCTGAAGCTGCTGGCGGACGCGACGCGTGCCTACCAGTCGCTGGTGCCGCGCGTCCTGCTCTCGCACGTCTACACGCCGGCGGACAGCCCCCTGATCTCGGCGCCCCAGCAGACCTTCCTGGGCGTCCTGCTCGACCGCTTCCTGCCGCTGACCCAGCGCCACCATGTGCCGGAGGTGAGCACGATGACCAGGGTGCTGGTGTGCTCGCTCTCGGACTGCTACCAGCAGCCCGGCGTCCAGGTGCAGGTGGCCGAGGAGCTGCACGCCGCCGTGGCCCGGGCCCTGGCCCAGCCGGACTCGTCCGAGAAGCACACGCGGCTGCAGGTGCTCATGAGCCTGTTCCCCAACCTGATCGAGTCCCCGATGCTGTACGACAAGGTGCACATGCACCGCAACAACATGTACCGCGTGCTCCTGCGCCAGGGCGTGATGACCTACCTGACCAAGGTGGCCCAGTACAAGGATCTGTCGAACCACAACACCCTCAGCACTCTGGCCGCCATCCTGCGGCCCATGGAGATCCTGTTGCGATTCAGCGTCTCCACCACAACGCTGGGCTCCAAGCGCATACTCTTTGGCGGCGGCGGAGCCGGCAGCGGCGCAAACGGTACCGGTGGCACCAACGGCAGCAACGTGGCCGGCGGCGGCAGCGGCACCGGACCGGGATCGCTCAATACCTACGGCGCCATCATCAATCGACGGCTCTATCCCCGCCTTGCCGCACGCGCGGCCCTCAATGCGGAGCGCTCCAATGCCGGCGAGCATGTGCTCCGCGACATTATCCGCAACGTGCTCTCCGATCGCCGGCATGCCTTTGAGTTTATCTTCAACTCGGACGAAATGGCGGTGGATGCCGAGGACTCGACGGCAGCAGGAGCGGCTGCCGGTGGCATCGTTGGAGGCGGTGGGGCCAGCGGCGGTGCCTCGGGAACCGGTTCAGGCGGCGGCGGCGGTGTCACCGCGGCCGTCATCGATGTGGTCGAGGAGCGGAGCAATGGCGGAGATACGAACGATCCACCGGCCAACGTGGGCTCTACGGCCGGCGGCGGCCAGTCGGGTTCCGGCAACTCGGGACCCGTGCGGCCAGTTCTCAACTTTGACCAGCTGTGGGACGACTTCCTCCAGAGCGAGGGACTGCGCCTGGCCTCGCGGGCCATCGGTAGCAATGGACCTAGCAGCGGAGCCGGCGGAGGCGGCGGCGGCAGTGGCAGCTCAGCTGCCCAGCAGAATGGCAGCAATGCTGTTGGCAGTGGAGGAGGAGGAGCTGGAACCGGCGGAGCCAGTGCCACCAATTCCGGGAATAACTCGGTGAACGTTGATCCCCGGCTGCGCACCAATCCCGATGTGGATGTGGATGGCAGCGGTGGCGTCGCAGGCGCCAACAACTCCAGCTCAGTGAACGACAATGGAATTGGCGGTGGGGGCGGCAGCGATGGCGCCTCCACATCCTCGGACCAGGGACTGCGCGGTCTCCGGGAGATTGGCGCCTCGCTGCTGGGCGACGTCAGCACCACCGACTCGGACTCGGATGCCTCCACGGAGAACGATGAGCGGAACGAGGAGGAGGAGGACGAGGACGACGATGCCCCCGACGAGGATGTGGACGAGCACAGCGAAACGGATGTGGACGAGGAGCGACCGTTCATCGAGGTCTTTGATCACATCTACGAGCCGGAGTCCTCGGAGACGGCGTCCAACGACGCCGATGTGGATGCCGACGACGACGATGAGGACGAGGAGGATGTCGACGACGACGACGATGACGATGATGACGGCGACGACGAGGACCGGGAGGAGCGCCAGAGCATCATCGATGCCGAGCTGGAGAACCAAATAGACATCGCCATCGCCCTGACCACGTCCAGCCAGCGTCCGCGACGCAGTGCCGCTGTCAATGCCTCGGCCGATGGCTCTGCCAATCGCACGAATCCCGGCAACGACGAGGTCGACGACGACGAGGACGACGACGATGACGATGATGCGGACAACGATCCCGATGGCGATCCAGATGCGGATCCCACGCGGGCAGCCGCCGAGGCCGAGGAGGAGGCGTACCTCTACGAGCATCTGGTCGGCGAAAATCAGCACCTGATGCCCACGCCGCCGGACAGCTTCCGCGTGCGGATGAACCGCTCCATTGCCCAGATTGCCCAGCCGCTGGACATCGACGTTATCGGCGGCAGCGGGGGCAGTGGTGGCAGTGGTGGCAACGGCGGCAGTGGCAGCGGCGGAGTCGGCTCAGGAGTCACCGGATCGTCCAGCAGCTCTGGCGGCGGCGGTGGCGGTGGCTTCTCCTTGCGCGGCTTCTCGATGCGTGGCCAGAGCGGCGGCAGCACCTCGTCCACCGCCCTGCGTCCCTCGTCCAGTTCCTGGATGGCTCCCGACTTCAACTTCCTTGGCGTTTCGATGGGAGGCAGTGGTTCCAGTGGCGGCCCCGGGGCCTCGGGCAGCGGAGCAAGTGGAACCAGCGGTACCGCCAACGGTGGCGGCGAGGTAAACGCCTTCCTAACGCCCTCGCTAGTCCAGGGCGTCGCCTCGGGCAGTGGCCAGAACATGAGCAATCTCCTGGACGAACAGCCGGGCGTGGGAGTGCCGCGTCCAGGCGATGGTAGCGGGGCAGGCGCAGGAGCAGCAGCAACCTCGGGCCCGGGCACCAGTACCGGTGGCGGCGGCGGCGGCGGTGGAAGTGGCGGCGCTGCTGCCGCCCAGCATCCGAACGCCACGCTCTGCACGAACGGCGTGCGGCGGCGTCTGCTCTACCTGGACCAGCAGTACTGCGTGTGCATGCCCACGCACCAGAATCCGACCGAGGAGACCCAGATGGAGACCTTCACGCAGGACGGTGAGTGTTATCTTTTTGGGGTATCATGATATTTGCTATAACTGGTATTCTGCCCATCATTTCAGCTCTCCACTGGTGGCTGGAGGAGGCCAAGGCCCTGGACATGGAGAGCCAGACGGACGCCTGTCTGTATGCCGCCCACTTCCTGCTGCCGCATCTCATCAAGGAGCTCAAAGTGGCCCACCAGCAGCGCAAGCAGGAGGAAGCCGCTCGCCAGGCGGCGGCTGCCAATGCGGAGCCTCCAGGAGGAGCAGCAACATCAGCAGCAACAACAGCAGCAGGAGGAGCAGCAGCAGCAGCGTCTCCAGCAACTGGGCCAGCTCCGGCCTCAGCCGTTGCAACGCCAGCGAGTGGCGGAGGAGGAGGGTCCACAACGACATCGTTTATCGGCTCCAGTCTGCTGCCGTCGGGAACGGGAGCGGCAGCGGGAGGAAGCAACAGCAACAGCAGCCTGGTGGTGCCCCCAGTGGCTGCCTCTGCCACGGGCGGAACGCGGCGTAGCTCGATTCCCGTGCTGATACCCTCGAACTTTGGTGCCAACAACAGTGCAGCAGCAGGAGCAGCATTACCACCAGCAGGAGCACCAGCAGCAGGAGCCAGTGGCTCTGGTGACGGAGCAGGAGCTGCCACCGCCACCACCAACAGCAGCAGCCCATTCCTACAACTACCAACAACAAGTGAGTGCAATACAGATGCTAGAGGAGCAACCTATAACCCAAATCCCAATCCCTCCCTTTAGCAGTTTCCAATAACAGCAGCAGCAGCGGCGGCGGCGGCGCAGGTGGAGCTGCCCCCGAGTCACAGACGTCCACGACGGCGACACGGGGACACCGACGCGGGCGCCCCGGTGCCCCGTCCATCTTCAACATATACGCCGAGATCGATCTGACCAACGAGACGGATAGCCAGGGCGCCACTTCGACCAATTCCACGCCGGCCAGTGGTGGAGGAACTGCTTCGACCGACGGAGTTTCAGGCGAGGCGCCGGCATCGCAGAACTTCTTCACCAACTCGTCGTCGTCTTCGTCATCGTCGCCGAACCAGCGACTACCGCTGGTGCTGCCCTCGCCGACCAGCGGCAGGCCACTGCGTCCGTACTCGCGTCTGGATGATGCCGAGCTGCTACTGATGCAGGTAAGCACACACCCATACATAGAGTATATAGTTCGTGTACTAACTGTTGTCCAAGCTGGCCGATCGCCAGACCTCTCGCAGTCGCCCCGTGAACCACACTTTGTATCCATCGTCGCGGCACTCTGGCGGCGCCCGTCCCAATCGTGATCTGCCCGCCCGGCTGCAGCGTCTCGTTCAGGCGCACAGCGGCATTGTGGGACCACGCAACAACGCGACAGGTGCTGCGCCCGGACTCACGCTCCTTTCCACGCCCCAGGCCATTGCAGCGCTGGAACAGCAGCTGGGCCAGGCACCCGCGGAGAACCAACGAAACAACTTTGGCCTGCCCTCGTCCCTCGAGGTGGACGTGATGCCGGGCATACTGGGCATGCCGCTGCACGAGGCCCATCCGGAGGATGAGGTGGTGGTGCAGATTGAGCCGCAGATCCTGCCACCGCCACCGCCGCCAGTGACTGGCGATGGGGCGGCGGCGGTTCTCATCGACGACGACGACGATGAGGAGGACGAGGACGAGGATGGCGACGACGGCCTCGAAGCTCTGGCCCGCTGGATGCCCAGAAGTGCGTCGGATGGAGCTCCGGCCATCAACCTGCGCGAGGCTTGGTTGTCGGCCACGGATCAGGGCGCTGAAAGCAGCCCGGCGGCTACGGCTCCAGAGCCAGAGCCCACGCCAGGCGAAACGGGAGGAGCAGCGGCCAGTACAGAATCGGCAGAAGATCCGGATACGGCTACGGGTACGGGTACAGCAACAGCAGCATCGGGAGGAGCAGGAGCAGGAGCAGGAGGAGGCAGCAGCAGCACCACCACCACCGGTGCCACCATTACCGACATGAGCCCCGAGGTGCGTGCCGCTTTAGGGGATCTGGAGGTGCCCGAGGGCGTTGATCCCTCGTTCCTGGCCGCCCTGCCCAGCGAAATGCGCGAGGAGGTGATCCAGGAGCACCTGCGCATGCAGCGCATCCGGCAGCGGGCGCAGCAGAACGCCATCCAGATCGCCCACGACTCGCTGGTCGAGGTCAATCCGGAATTCCTCGCCGCCTTGCCCCTCAACATCCAGTCGGAGGTGCTGATGCAGCAGCGCATCGAGCAGCAGCGGCAGGCGGCCCAGAGCGCCAATCCCGAGGATCCCGTGGACACGGCCGCCTTCTTCCAGAACCTGCCCGAGAATCTGCGCCAAGCGGTGAGTTTCTTATTTTAATCTATTGAGTCCTGAATGTGCAACCTTTCCGTTTTCCTTAGATCCTAACGGACATGGAGGAGTCGCAGATAGCGAGCTTGCCGCCAGAGCTGGCGGCCGAGGCACAGTTCCTGCGTCGCGACTGGGAGTCGCGCAACGGCGCCCGCATGGACGCCCATCCGCCCAGCAATGCCTTGAGTAAGTGTCCTTAAAGCTGTTCCTCCTAAGGGATACTTTAATTGATATTTCCCTCCCTTAGCCCGCTTCCAGACCACGCTCCAGAGCTTGGAGGAGGCGCGCTGGCACAGCTCCATTTGGTACGATGCCAGCGGCAATGCCCAGCCGCAGCACCACCAGCACACAACGATCGTCCACCATCACCCGCATCCGCACCAGCTGGCGCCCATGGGCAAGCCCCTGGCCCTGCTGATGATGGAGGACGAGAACATCCTGCTCGACCCGGACTCGCTGGCCACGCTGCTGCTCTTCCTGTTCGTCGAAGACCAGAAGGTCTACAGCATGCGGCTGCATCGCGTCATCCGGAACCTGTGCCACCACGAGCCCACGCGGGACTGGATCATCAATGCCCTGATCAGCATCGTCCAGAAGACCAACGAGGATAATGCCAACTTCGGGGCCGCCGGCGGCCAGGCGGGCAGCAAGCCCGAGTGGCTCAAGCTGCGCGTGGACGCCGCCTTCGGCTACAAGAGCAACATATTCCTGATCAACCGCCTGTACGAGGGCAGTGCCCGCAGCATCAGCATCAACCCGCAGGCGGCCCAGATGATCGTGCGCAACTGCCTGGACCTGCTCTTCGTGCTGGCCAAGCACTACCCGACCAGCTTTGTGCCCTACAATCGCGAGGTCAAGACCCGCCGCATTCTGAGCGCCGTCCTGGGCTTGCCGCCCAACACTGTGATGGGTACTGGTGCAGCAGGAGCAGGAGCAGGTGCAGGCGCAGGGGCAGCAGGAGGTATGCCCTGGCCCGCAGCTGGAGGAGCAGGAGCCGGAGCCGGAGGAGCTCCGTCTCGGCTGGACGACCCCATGGCGCCGGGTGGAACTCTGGACTTCCGTTCACGCTTCTGCCGCTACCAAGTGGCCAGTCGGCTGCGCGGCATCCTCGACGATCAGCCAGCCAACAGCCAGTCGTCTCAGTCGTCTTCATCGAAGCCGGCCACTCCCCTAGACGAGGCGCCGTCCACCTCAAAGGCGGCGGCGGCCAAGGCAGCGGCCAGTGCCAAGGTGTCCGGCGGCAGCCAGCAGTCGGTGGCCTACCAGACGAACGCCAAGAACTTCTGGGACGTGGTTCTCAACATCGACAGGCAGACGCAGGTGCGAATGTCGCATGTCTCCCAGTTCCCGCTCACCTCGCAGCCGCCGTGGGAGTGGCAGGCGAACACCGCCGACTTCCTGTCCTTCAGCGACTCGCCGTTCGGCCAGCTGCTCGAGATGCTGCCCTACAAGGTGATCTGCCGGTCGCCCCATCTCACCGACATGCTGGTCAAGCTGCTGGCCTCGCTCAGCACGGAGCTGCCCAAGGAGGAGGAGTGGCTGCCCGATCAGATGCCGCCGCTGATACCCATTGGCCAGGCGACGGGACCGGGAGCAGCTGCAGCTGCCGCTGCATCTGGAGCGGCGTCGTCTGAGCTGGCCACGACGGGCGGCAATGCCAGCGAGATTGGTGATGGTCTGGCCACCAATAGCACCGAGCAGGCAACCCCCGCCGGCGGAAATCCAGCCTCTGGCGATGGCAATGATGGCGTTAAGCCGGCGGCGCAGCAGCAGCAACAGCAGCAGCAGCTGCCAACGTTGAGCGTGGCCATGCCGGTGCAGCCGTCGAAGCCCAGGCGCAAGATCTACGCGAAGAACTTCTCGCAGCTGCAGCTGGTCATCGAGGTGCTCACCCACCAGTGCGGCACCACCGAGGGCCTGGACAACGTGGCCAAGCTGATAGTCAATCTCACGCAGTGCTCGCAGGCCTCCAATGCCATATTCATCCAGTACTTGACGGCCGCCATTCTCGGCCTGGCCGAGGAGGTGCGCCAGGCCATCCAGACGCTGCTCAACGAGATTCGTGCCTACAACAGTCACCATGGCGTGGCCAGCAGCACGTCGCAGCAGGCCTCTGCCTCTGCCTCTGCCTCGACATCATCAACAGCTGCTGCGGCGGCGGCGGCGTCGGCAGCTGGTGCTCCATCGGGATCGTCGGCTGGCGCCAGTCTGCTGCCCAACCTGGCCGTGAACGAGGGCATCATGCAGGATCGCTTTACCGCCGAGCATGTCATCATCTCGGCGCCGAAGAACGCCAAGCCCACGTGCGAGCTGCAGCTGCCTTCGATGAAGAAGCTCATGTCGAACTCCTCCGCCCAGCCCTACTTCCTGCGCACGCTGAAGATCTTCATGCAGGTGCGCGACATGTACGACTCGCCGGATGTCCTGCCGACGGTCGGTGGCAACAGCGGATCGGGCGGCAGAAGAACCCTCGGCTCTGGCGGTCACGATGACGATGACTTCATCGACATTCTGGGAGATCCACCGACAGGTAGCAGCATGTGGGCCACCGAATCGGTGAGCACAGGCCCCTCGCCGCCGCCCCTGTCTGGCTTCAGTATGGACACCAATCATCATCACCATCAGCAGCAGCAGCAGCAGCAGCAGTCGGTGCAGCAGGTGAGCCTGCAAGATGGCGAGGACGAGGAGGGCGACGATGATGAAGAGTACTTGGATGTCGATGAGGCCCTGGAGGCCGAGCAGAGAGCGCGTGCCGGTAATGAGACAGGCGCGACGGGCACCAAGGCGCCAGCCAACAGCAGCAGCAACAACAAGCCGACGCTCAGCCAGATTCTCTGTCTGGACGTGCTGTGGCACACACTCAGCGAGTGCCTGGTGGCACTGGAGGAGTCCAAGGACGAGTTCGCCGTCCTGGTGCTGCAGCCCACCGTGGAGGCCTTCTTCCTCATTCACGCCTCGCATCGCAGTGCGGTGAAGAAGCCCCGAATGGGCGGCGCCATAGTCCTGGGTCTGCGTTCCTTGGCCGGCCCGAACGGTAGAGCCTTGGCGGCCGAGATGGCAGCGGCGGCTGCATCAGCGGCTGCCCAGCGGCAGCGGCAGCAGAACAGTCCACCGCCGATGGACGATGCGAGCAGCGCCAACGAGGGTGAGTTTAAGTTTTTTCTAAGTAGCATCCGGAAATACTAATCCATCATCCTTTAGATGAGCCACGGATGCAGGACGCCTCTACCAACACACCCAACCAGACGGCGGCCAACAGCAGCTCCGCCGGCAACGGCGGCAGCGCCAGTGCCAGCAACGCGCTGAGTGCCCACGAAGCGCAACTGCGGCAGGATCGCCAGAAGTTCCTCCAGTTCGCCGAGAAGCACCGCACCGTGCTCAATCAGATCCTCCGCCAGTCGCCCACCCACCTCTCCGACGGCCCCTTCGCCGTGCTGGTGGACCATACGCGCATCCTGGACTTTGATGTGAAGCGCAAATACTTCCAAACGGAGCTGGAGCGCCTGGACGAGGGTATACGTCGCGAGGAGCATACGGTCAGTGTGCGACGCGTCACCGTCTTCGAGGACTCGTTCCGTGTGCTGTACCGCCTCGGACCGGAGGAGTGGAAGAACCGTTTCTACATTGTCTTCGAGGGTGAGTTTGGATTGACTTGGATTCTCTTCATCCAGCAACAGTACATGACCTTCCTTTGCTTCTTTCTTTGCTTCTCCCCCGGCAGATGAGGAGGGCCAGGATGCTGGCGGCCTGCTGCGCGAGTGGTATGTGATAATATCCCGCGAGATCTTCAATCCGATGTATGCCTTGTTCTGCGTGTCGCCCGGCGACCGCGTCACCTACATGATCAATCCCTCGAGCCACGCCAATCCCAATCACCTGAGCTACTTCAAGTTCGTGGGCCGCGTAATTGGTAAGCTGATGCCATCTAGGATATATCTCTATATCTCATATATAAATCTGTTTACAGCCAAGGCCGTGCACGACAACAAGCTGCTCGAGTGCTACTTCACGCGATCCTTCTACAAGCACATCCTGGGCAAGCAGGTGAAGCACACGGACATGGAGTCGCAGGACTACGAGTTCTACAAGGGCCTCGACTATCTCATGAAGAACGACATCTCCACGCTGGGCTACGAGCTGACCTTCTCCACGGAGGTCCAAGAGTTCGGCGTCACCCAGATCCGTGATCTCAAGCCCAATGGCCGCGACATAGCGGTCACCGAGGAGAATAAGTTCGAGTATGTGCAGCTGGTGTGCCAGCTCAAGATGAGCGGCTCCATACGACAGCAGTGAGTATTGAGTCAAGTTTCAGTATAAAGTGTGTTTTGGGAGGAAGAAAAGTCCGACATAGTAACGAAAATATGCTAAAGATTGATATCCTACGTTTAATATTAAATCAATCTCGTAAATATCAATTTATCGGACTTTCTTTCAAATGTTATGATCATTATTAATCATTAACCAACTCTCTCTCTCTTCTCCAGATTGGACGCATTCCTCGAGGGCTTCTACGACATTATTCCAAAGCATTTAATATCGATTTTCAACGAACAGGAACTGGAACTTCTCATATCCGGCCTGCCGGATATTGACATTGAAGATCTAAAGGCCAACACCGAGTACCACAAGTACACATCCAAGTCGGCACAGGTGAGATTCGCTCTCCCGATCTCAGAGAGAAAGAGAGACCTTTTCTCCATTCCTCTCTATATCGTGCTGATGTAATTGTTACTCCTTTAATTTCCAGATACAATGGTTCTGGCGCGCCTTGCGCAGCTTCGATCAGGCGGACCGGGCCAAGTTCCTGCAATTCGTGACTGGCACCTCGAAGGTGCCGTTGCAGGGCTTTGGCTCACTGGAGGGCATGAATGGCATACAAAAGTTCCAGATTCATCGCGACGATCGATCCACGGATCGCCTGCCCTGCGCCCACACCTGGTAAGCTTGAAGAGGAGCGTCATTCAAGAATCCCTGATTGATTATTTCCCCTCTCGATCGATAGCTTCAACCAATTGGATCTGCCCATGTACAAGTCATACGACAAGCTGCGCAGCTGCCTGCTCAAGGCCATACACGAGTGCTCCGAGGGCTTTGGGTTCGCCTAAGCTGGGACTGGCGACCCGAACTATTCCTAGATGCGAGAATTGCTACGATTCGGGGAGAAGGAGAAGGACAAAGAGGAGAACCGAGCACAGAACAGCCACGATAGATAATGAGAGAGAAGCGTCAGAAACAGAAACAGAAACTGCATACACACATAACGTACACACGGTACATATAGTTATATAGTATATATAAAAATGTTGAATTAATTATTAATTTTCGCGCCTATATATATACAATATATATTTTCTTAAATTTTCAAAAGAAAAACGATAAAAGTCGAAGAAAGCATGAAAAAAAAAACAAACAAAACAAAAACAAAAAGCAAAACAAAAACCAAGAAAACATAATTCAAAAACAAAAGAAAAAAAAACTGATACATGATTTCGATCAATCTGCGTAACTCGTTTTACAAGCATTACCTATATCCTTTTTTTATGTCGAAGAATCTAAGCACACTCTTAATTTGCAAAGTAACCGATTTATTATTGTAAACAACACGAAGCGACACACTTTTATTTAACGAGAAACCCAAGTTGAGCATAGCAAAAGCGATGATACAGATACGCGTAGTATATATATATAGAGAAGCAAATGCACATAAACAAGAACAACACAACACACACCACAGGTTATACGCTTTGGTTTCGTATTTACTTAAGTGAACTTACCGAAGAAGGGTCGGACGGACGGATGGCAGGTGGAAATAATTAAACGGATTAAAGTATTTTGATGTAAGAGAAATAAGTCCCTATGTTATGCATTTTATGTTTACCTTCTTTTGAAACAATGAGTCGCGGATGTAACTTAAGGAGAATGGAATAAAATAAGAGAGTAAGCGCTCATTTATCATAATACATTATTTTCAGAGAATCACTTTTTCCGGGTTACTTGGATCTATAATGTAGGAGGAAATGCATCTTGCGGACATTTTGGCAAGATTTTGTTTATATAAAGTATCGTTTGGAGGTGGTTTTGGGGAAAGTGTAATGTTTTTTCTATAATTATTTCAATTTCAACGTGGAAGTGAAACTATGTACATATAAGATCTAAAAAACATTTTTTAAATTAATTTTTTCAACTATAAAAAATTAAGGTGGATTTTTGGGTGCTTCCCAAAGAATCCTGTTTATTTAAAAATATTTTCCATGCAATCATCACTTGCTTATATTCCGTAGAATGATTATTTCCAGGATTTTAAAATAGTTTCCCAAAAGGATCTTCACTATTTGTAGTTATTATTCTAAATTTTTACGGTTTTTGGCCGCAGCAGGCGACGGTCACACTAAAACGATAAGAGAGATTGCAACGGCGGCGGCGGCGCGGACGTAATGGATGTGTATATACGCAAGGAGCTGATCCTGACCAGCGGCACCGATCTGGAGGACGTGGTGCCGCATTGCCTCAAATTGCTCTCCTGGCTGCGCGCATGCCAGGAGGAAATGCTGTCGGAGCACCGGCGCCTGCGGCTCAGCCAGTCGCTGGTCGAGTCCATGGTGAAGGCCAACCTGTATCTGTTCGAGTGCCACGATCGCTTCGGGGAGGCGCTGGCCGAGCGCTGCGACTCGCATGGGTTCTTTGGCGGCAGGCGGGAAGAGTGCATCCGGGAGCTGTGCGCCGGTATAGTGAACACGAGGCGCGGCGAGGAGCATGCGCCGCTGCTGCATCTGATGCACAAGGCCTTGGCGGAGATTCAGCCGGCGTGGGGTGTGATTCGAGACGTGGACTGGACGCAGATGCGACATTCAGAGGCCGTGACCGACGAAGATCTGGTCAGTGTCGATCTGCAGCAGATGCGCCGCCTGGTGAAGCGAATCGGCCGGTTGGCCAGCCTCCAGGACATGGAGACAGCGCTACGGCGTTCCCTCCAGCTGATGGGCTTCCAGGTGTGGCTGCACCTCTTCCGGGAGCCCCGAGAGAGCGCCATACACCTCGAGTGCCGCCTGCTGCGCCACATGATCTGCGACACCCTGAAGGAGGGCACCTCCGCCGCCTGTGCCAGCTTCCTGCATAACATCTTCACATTCGTCGCACTGCCCGCCAACGAGATGCGATTCTGGGCCTGCCTGGAGCACGGCCACCTGGCCGGCAGCCTGATCGCCTACCTGATCGGCTATTGGAGCCGACAGCTGCCCTACTTGGATCTGGAGGAGATGCAGCTAACTCCCGAGGCGCCCGCCCTTCAGACAACTGCACAACTGCCGGTCAACGAGGCCACCTATGTCACACATCTGATGCTGGCCCCCAGCTCCCCCTGCCGTCAGCAGTTTCGCCAGCAGCTGCGTCCGCTCCTGCCAACCGCTGCCGGTGGGCAGCTGCTGCAGCTGCTCAATAAAGTCGCCTATGTGTATAGTTAAAACGGCCGCCCGGCGGGCAGAACCTCTCTTTAATCGGCTTTGGGCAGGAACTCGCAGTTGCCGTCGACCAGGCGGATCACCTTCTCGCCCTTCTCCGCCAGAATCTCCTCGATGTTGCGCTTGCCCTCGAGGTCCGTGAACCAGTTGAGGTTGTCGGCGATGAGGTGGTGATTGGAACAGCCCTCGCAGGTGACGATGACGACGCCGCGGCTATAGGCCACCTTCGAGATGGTCTTCATGTTGCGCGTCTGGCACACCTTGCACGTGTATATCAGTTGCATCTTCGTCTGCAGCTCGGCCAGGGGAATGCTGTTGGTGGCCACCGTCTTGTCCGCATCATGCTAAGGGGGGAAAGTAAAGGGTTTTATTTTATTTATAGTGAAATTTCTGTTTTAAATAATGTATTTGATATGTTTGTACTAAAATAAATATAAATATATATAAAAGTTTAGGAAAACCTTTTTTAAATCAAGAAATATTTAATTATTAGGATTAAAAACCCGAAATTCTAATAAAATTAAAATTTAATAAACGTGTTAATATTTTTTATATAATTCTTTAGAGAGTTTACTACGGTTTGTAGATTATATTAATTAAATATTATTTTTTAACTTACAACCGAATTACTGCTGTGAAAAGTCCTGCAGATGCACGTGTAATTGTTGTTGCTTCTCCCACAAACAGCTGATTTTGTTTTGCTGGCCGCTGCACTCAGTAGTTGCGTTTCTAGTCGAATCCCCCGGCGCTCAAACGATGCGCTTTGTACTTTTCTTGCCGTGACACCCAGGGTACGTCGTCCCAGGCCTGCGCTGATTTTGTACATTTGTCTCAGGACACTCATTTTTCTTGTAAATACTCTTAATGTAATGTTTATGATTAAATTCGATGGAACCGTGTGAAATGGAAATGTTATTAGGGATGGCACTTTGACTCGTGACCAGCCAACATCAAGGCAAGACTTTAAGTAGAGTTAATCACTTTGCCTTTTTTGTCTTTTGTAAATTAAATTAAAAACGAACAAAAATTTGTCATAAATATATTTTCGTTTGTTTTCCAATAAGATATAACAAAATTGCTTGTAGACACGCTCCTCACGCACCTACCGATAACAACGCGATTCACGTGACATCTATCGGCAGTAGGTGTCAGCACTACCAGCTAGTAGAACTCATAATTTCGAATCGCAAAATCGTGGGAAAACAAATTACATAAAGCACCAGGAGCGAGATGGCGACACGTGTGGTGGCAACGGCGACCGTGCGCGCGGTCAAGGGACGCAAGCTGATCCCGACGCGGGCCGCCCTGACCCTGGTAAGCGCTGCAGTCAAGCGCTGCGTCCGTGGTGAAATCGGCGCGGTCGTACTGATGAAGTAACAGTCGTCCATCGCCCGTTGCCCGTCCTTAGTTCGCTTCTCTCAGTTGTTTACGTTCCGTTGTTGTTGTTTCTTTTCCAGACACCCGCGGCAGTGCAGCGGATCAAGACCTTGCTGCAGGATAAGCCAGATATGGTGAGTGAACACGGCAAGGCAGCTCATTGTACTGGAAAACTAAGATTGGGGGACAGAAAGCTGTCCTTGCTGCCCATTCTGCAAAGCTCTTGATATCTCAAAGGATATTACATGGAAGATTTTACCTCTAGATTATCCGAGGATAGATACATTCCCATTTTACTCATCTTTTCAGTTCGTATTGTTTAGATCTACACAGATTTTTAGATATCTTTACCCCTTGACCCCCGAAATTCTTTTATATATATTGAATCTTTTAATTCCCCACTTAAGAGTTATAATATCTGTATTTAAGCGCTAAGCTTTAGCTTTGCATATGATAATAATTTGGCGAGATTTTGAGGTAATTGAACCATAAGATACTCTGAAGTTCAAGGTCTTTCTGATTAGGATGACGAGTTTAGAGAGTATAATAATGAAATGAGGCATCTTCTGACAAAGCAGACCGAGCATCCGTCTTCCTTGCATCCTAGTTCAGATAAATGTGAATTCCAAAGTTAACCCTTTGACTCGACAAACGCTCTTTTGGCTGTCTCCTCCTGCCAGGTCGGTCTGAAGGTGGGCGTGCGACAGCGCGGATGCAACGGTCTCTCCTACACGCTGGACTATGCCAGCCAGAAAGGTGAGTTGAGGAGATCTTCTATCTTAGCAGCTTACTTACCTTCCCCGTGTTCTGCCTTTACATCTGCCAGCAGATAAGCTGGACGAGGAGGTGATCCAGGACGGCGTCAAGGTGTTTATCGACAAGAAGGCACAACTCTCGCTGCTGGGTAAGAGTCTCTGAGAATTCAATTAGTTAATCAATTAGAACTCCTGAACCCGTATCCTTGGCAGGCACCGAGATGGACTTTGTGGAATCGAAGCTGTCCAGCGAGTTCGTGTTCAACAATCCGAACATTAAGGGCACCTGCGGCTGCGGTGAATCGTTCAGCATGTAATCCGGAGTTGGAGATCCAGAGGAGATCCGCCGGCACACACCCGCCTCGCAGACCTAAATTAACCAAGTTAAATTGAGCAGCAGTAGTAGGAGCAGCACGCGGCAGACTTAGTATCTCATTTCTGTTGGCCAAAAGCACCCTTTTTGTAAATTCTACTTCGCGAACGAATGCTAAATGTTAAGTTGTGTTCTTTAGTTAAATTTTAGTTGTACAATGCTTAGCGCTAGGTAAGTGACCCGTGGCAGTTGTCCTCTTAGCCCTAAATCAATATATAGACAAGGAATGTTCTAGAAATGATACTGGTTTAATGTGTGTTTACAATTACAATTACAAGATTAGGTGCTACTCTAAGGACTACCGCTGGTTGAGGCCATGCGCGCCGTACTCTTCGTAGTCCTCGCGCGTGTACACGAACTCGTCAAAGTTCGGGCTGGTGGCCACCTCCTTGCCGCCGTACCAGGCATAGCGCACCGGGTCCTCGGGGCAGATGAGGGAGACCTCCAGATCGCAGGGCACGAGAGCGCGCAGATCGCGTTTGAGGCGCGGCAGGAAGCCAGGAAACTGGGCGCTACCGCCCACAATGAGTATGTTGAGCAGGAGTTCTCGGTGCGCCTCCCAGGGGCAGGCCTTGAGGCAATCGGCCACCGCCTCGGGTATGCCCACCTGCTGCACCCCAATGTCGGAGGGATTGAAGAGCAGCTCGGGCACGGTGAAGCGTTCGTTGCACAGCGGCACCGACTGCTGCTGGTCCTCGTCCTCGCGCGGCTGGCCGGGCACGCGGACGTAGCCGCGCTTCACCGTGGTAAAGTCGGGCAGAACGTAGTCCAGCGCCACCTCGCGGCGCTTCTCCTCGCTCTGGTGCACGCGCATCGCCTCCTTAAAGTCCTCGGCCACGAAGCAGACGTCCTCCTTGATCTGGTTGACCACGTGGCTCTCGTCCATCACGTTCAGCTGGCGGTAGGATATGAGCTCCTTGAGGTGATTGGTCAGCGCCTTGCCGCCCATATCGATGCGCCGGATGCCCTCGAGCACACGCTTCCCAAGGACGAAGGGCACTACGTGCGTGAAGCTATAGCCGACGTCGATGATGATGCAGTTGAGCGACTGCATTGTGGTGCGCTCCTCGCTGTCCGCCACATAGTTGAAGGCGGCCAGGTCGGCGGCCGTCGTCTTGTACATGCCCCCCACTCGGTATTCCTCGAACAGCATCTCAAACATCGCCTCCTGCACGCTCTGAAAGTTCATCTGGGGCTCCGTAATCACGATGTTGCGTCCGTCGAGGGTGCAACCGATGCCCTCCTTGCTGAAGATGTAGTCCCACACGGTCTTCTGGGTGTCCCAGTTGAGCAGGTAGCCGCGCTGGAAGGCCAGGATGTAGAACAGCGCCGAGGTGTCGCGGCACTCGTCGATCTGGTTGCCCACAAAGGCGCGTCGTCGCTCGCTCTTGGCCTTCATGATGCAGTTGGGCACCACCTGCGGCTCGTCCTGGGTGGCCAGTCCCACCTTGGCCGTGTGCGCCCCGTTGTCCAGCACCACCACCGCGTTGGCCATCGTTAAATTCGTCTACAGCCGGCGGGTTTCTATAGCATTTTCTCAAAGGTTCAAAAATCACCAAAATCTCGCTTTAGTGATGACCATAGCCATCGATAGGTATGCAGTGATGGGACAGTGTTGCCAGATGCATATCAAAATGTTGATATTTCCCCCTAAAAAATCCCGGCTTCCCCCCGAATTCCATACAAATTTTTACTTATATAAATATCGATATATTTGAAATACTTCTCACATCTCTATCGCGAATTTTATTGATTCAGCAGAAGAATTCTCCGCGTAAATACCTGATCAAGTGCTGCCCGCTGGCCATATATGTGAACCGGCACCTGGCAGCCACTCCGCAGCATCGGATCCCTCGATCCGCCAATCTGCCGGCAGCGCCTACTACGCAAAGGAAAAAACAAACCACAACTGCATCCGTCAACCGTTCCCCCGCCCCTCGCTCAGCGGCTGCAGTGCAGAAGAGAGAAGTGAGGAAGAAGGAAGAGGAGAGGTGAGGAGAGAAGAGGCGAGGAAAATGGTGGACGCCGCCAGGCAAATGCTCGACGAGCTGATGGGCCGCAACCGGAACCTGCATCCCTCGGAGGCCGGCGCCAAGGTCAACTGGGAGGACCCCGAGGTAAGTTGCTTGGCGTGCCACAACGTGCTACATGTAATCCCTATCTTTCCGATCCCTTTCGTTCTCGCGTTTTGCGGTGCAGTTCTGCCAGTTCTACAACGTCAAGTTCTGCCCGCACGACCTGTTTATCAATACCCGCGCCGATCTGGGGCCCTGCACCCGCATCCACGACGACGAGGCCAAGCACCTGTACGAGGAGGCGAGGCCGTCGCAGCGGAAGCGGCAGTACGAGGACGAGTTCCTGCGCTTCTGCAACGTGATGCTGCACGACGTGGACCGCAAGATCCAGAAGGGCAAGCAGCGGCTGCAGCTGATGCAGCGCGACCAGCCCGCTGCCCCCGCCCCGCTGAGCAGGCACCAGGAGCAGCTGGCCAACCTGACGGCGCGCATCAACAAGCTGCTCTCGGAGGCCGAGGAGGCGGGCATACGGGGCGATGTCGACCAGGCCCAGGACCTGATGACCCTCTGCGAGGAGCTGAAGGACGAGAGGGAGCAGCTGGTGCGGCAGTACGAGGCCAATCACAAGGCCATCAGTTGCCCCAGCAGCCTCCAGCAGCCTAGCTCCGACGAGCAGCAGTCACAGCCGGTGCCCAAGAGTCCCGGCGCAAACTCCAACGACGGAGGCCCCCCCAAGGAGGAGCCCCTGAGTCTGGCCCAGTCAGCCGGCCAACCTGCTGCCGCTGCTGCTGCTGCTGGCAGTGATGAGGCCACAGAGGCTGTAACCACACCTCCTCCGGATTCGGTTCCCGGACCTGTCGCTGCTGAAGAAGGCAGCGAAGGGGCTGCCATGGTTGCCACTGCTCCTGCTCCTGCTCCTGCTACTCCCAGCGGCGAGGATAAACCTGAGCGGCCGGCGGAGGCAAAGTCCGCTGGCTGGTCGCACGAGGCATTGCCGGAGAAACAGATGAAGGTGTGCGAGATATGCGGCGCGTTCTTGATTGTCGGCGATGCCCAGCAGCGTATCGAGGACCATCTGATGGGCAAGCAGCATCTGGGCTACTCCAAGCTGCGCAATGCCGTCGCTGAGATCAACGAGGCGCGCCAGAAGGAGCGCGAGCAGGAGGATCGGCGGCGTCGAGAAGGTCGCGTCCAGCGCTTCCACACCTACGATAACAGGCGGTAAGAGACCATTACTTAATCCTTATTTGGAGTGTGTGCTGACATTTGTGATGAGCTTATAAGGAGACAAACTATTACCTTCCGCTGCGTGGTCTCGAAATAAATTAGTTTTCCCCGTGTTGCCTTCTGTAATTGTACGCAAGCAAACTTGGCAACGTGCCCTTGAATGTGACTAATGGCAAATACTGCCAATATTCGCCTTACTCTGTAATCTGTTGTGTCTCGTGTGGCTGCCAATGGAATGCTGGTCCAAATTGCATCACAAACCCAGGCAGTTGAAGGTTAAAGCCTGGCCAACTCAGTTTGCTTCTTTAGCTCTTTCAGAGAGTTTAATTTCTTGATCTAATCTATGTTATATTACTATTCAGGGATTCACGCAACGACTATAGGGAGCGGAGTCGCGACTATGGCCAGAATCGCCAGCCCTCGGATCGGCGACACCGTGAGTTAACTTCCCCACATGGAGTTGCACACGGCCCTCATCTACTTTCCGCTCTTTCCAGATCACCACAAATCGCATCACAGCTCGCACCATTCGTACTCGCGCAGTGGTGGAGGTGGCTCTGCTGGCGGAGGAGGCGGTGGCAACCGGAACAATCGTCACCATAATCACAACCATAGTCACAGCCACTACCGGCACGATAGTCGGGAGAGGCATTGTCGCAGCCGGAGTCGCAGCCGCTACTAGAGACCAAAAACCAACAACAACAGAAACGAAACGAAATAAGGAAGAGAGAATATTAATAAAAACGTCAAGTTAATATAACAGCCGCTGAGACGGACGCCTAGAAGCATAAGCTGAATGTTTGGAAACGAACGCTTTCTAAATACACGTACAAGACCAACCAACCAACCGACACTCAATCTCCGACTCGCAATCCGTAAGCAGCAGCTGCCACCGCAGAGGCAGCATCGAGGTACCCCAAAAACAAAAAAAAAAAATCATTAACACAATTTCCAAAATAATATGTATCAAGACAGTAAAAAAAAGAAACAGTTATCAGAGAGCTGGCTAGAACGAGTGCGCAGAGGTGAGTCCAACACTTGATCATCTCCGTAAACGTAACACTCTCCGGCGCCACCGTGTGCCCCTCCACACTCCGTAGACATACTCGTACTCGTACTCGTACCATAACTTAATCTATCGATCAATCCGACTGACTCCGACCTCCCTCTATATGTCGTATTACTACGCAGGAGCGTGATCCTCTTTTTTAGTCTTTTCACTAAAGAAAGCTTTTACAAAGCATTAACTTTTCGTTAGTTCGATTTTAAAACTTTACCAAGAGACTATTTTTTTAATAAGCTGTAGTACTGTACTGATAGATTTACGCTTTAATTTCTGTTGAAAGCATTAATTGTACGTTTTGGAAAATATATAGTCTAGCCATCAGTAAAAGATGTCAACAAACACACAAGCATCTGAAATCTATTTGCTAGAAATATATAGGTTAGTATCAATAGTAGCAGCTGAAATGACTCTCAGCTTCAGGATCAGCTAGGTCCCGTGAGGATTTGGGTTAAGACGAGGCGCTCTTCGGGCGCTTGTGCGACACCAACGACGATGACGACAACAACGACGGGACTGTGACTGTACCAGGTATTTACCAAGCCTTACTCCTTATCTCTTTGCGCTTAACTAACCAACACACAAAACAGATTCACCACGCATCTCATGCAATCCCCTGCACACTCCAGTCCCAACACCACACACCAAAGACACACGCCTTCTCCACATCAACAGTAAACGATAAACAATGAATGTAAATATATGTATATACTATATAGCGACTTAGAGAGACTCGAACTGCATGTGCTTTGGCTTGGCTTGGCGAAAGGGTTGCTGGGTCCCTTGCCTTGTGTGTGTGTGTGTGTGTTTGGGCAATGGGAGGTCCTAGTTCCGAAATCCGTAACCCAAGAGGTACGTAGTTGTAGTACGAGTACTTGGCATAAGGGCAAGTGAGAGCTGAGAAGAGTGATAATGGGAGTAGCTTCGGTGGAATTTTTTTCTAAAAAAATAAAGCGTCTCTCTGTGTCCGAGTTAGTATATATCCATAATAAAGATAATGTTATAAAGAGTTAAGCAGAGGCAGGACATAATCGATGTTTTTTCTTAACTGTAGAGCTTAGACTTTACATTTACCATTGTAGATTCGATCACTTCCTGAGGAAGGATAATCAAATAGACGTTACACTCCCATTGTCACTTGAGCGAGGAGGGTCCCTCCTCGGGCGCCACGTGTACTGGCTTTTCGTTCACACCTTGTACCTACCTTATTTTATTTTTTATACATATACACATACATATATCCCCCGTGTCATTGTTGTGGTGTGGTGTACCGTTAAATCCGCCCCATCCCACCCTACAGCACTACCCTATACCGTATTAGAATTAAGAGACAAGAAACTACTACTAACAACCGGCGAAATCTTCAAGTCCAGATTCCAAGACGCCCAATGAGGCCACGAGGTAATTGCATCGATCGTTAATTCGCATTAAATAATAATCAATAGACATAGGCAGAGGCAGAGGCAGAGGGAAACAAAGCACATAGCACAGGCAGACAGAGAGAGAGAGGGAGAGAATGAAAGAGAGTTCGAGTTCCCATACCCAAAACAACACCAGTGTGTGTCCGTCCCTATGTTCCCCCAACCAAACAGGTAAATTTCGAACAAACTTACTAGGTCCAAAGCAAAAACATACATATTTGAATGGTATTTGTCCCCCCACACGCCCACGATCGGCTGTATGTGATGTTCGTGCCACACCATCACACCACACTTAGAGGATCTCCGCATATAACAACCATATCTGTATAAATATATATCGTCTATATGTGCATCTGTGTACCCGACCTAGTTTAAGCCACAGAGTGTACTATCTGTATTGCCTGGCTCACTCCACTCACACGTTTCACTCTGGCACACATTTCAGGAGCGCCGCAGGAGACGTCCGGAGGATGGAAGCCCAAGGAATAGGAATGAGATGTTGGAAATGATTTGTTGTGAAAGAAGAAGAGCCAACCCAGGTAACTTCTATGCCACTCCTCTCCCCACATAAATGTTTCTTCAAGACAGACACAAGGCGGCGGCGGCGAAGGTGCATGCAGTCCAAAATCAACTATCAACGAACGAACGAACGATCACTGATCACTGATCGCAAAACTGAGAGTGAATGAGAGAAGGGAATGAGAAGAGGCGGGAGAAAGAAACGCGTAGAAGCGTATTAGGCATGAATGATACTACCAAACGAGGTGAATTTCTCAATTTCTCTCATCTATACTTATAAATTATCTAAGCCCACAATCCCACTACCCAACATGGCTCCACTCTCCCATTCTGCGATCCATTCACCTCCCCTGTACATGTATAGCGAGATGTACTAAGTGTTGTTCGAGCAAGTACATCCCACGTCCCACATCCCCATACCCATACCCGTACCCACACCCATACCCAGCCCTTTCCCAAGCCAATGTTCCTTTTCGGTTATTATTAATTCACCTAGCGCAAATTAATCAATTGAATTGAGTTGAGCGCCCCGTTGGGGCGCGAGCAAGCAAATAAGCAGAAAAGTAAAGTATATAGTCTAACCCAATCAAGAAATTCGATCGATCGCCTGTAGTCATATAAAGATGTTTTTAATTATGAATTACGATGGTTAATGAGTAAGGTTAAAACATTCTACACTATATATAGGTATATATAAATATATATATGAACGTATATATTGATATATAAATATATATTGAGAGAGACTCGCAATAATTTTCTAATAAAAATCAAAGCAAATCCCGAAAACGAAGCCAACCCATGTAGTTTTCTTTCTTCCTGTAAATCGAGTTAAAAGTTCTTGAAGAGATCCCACCCGCATTTCAAAGACCGTGTGCTTGTTATAACAATAATCCGCCTGTGTATATTTATTAATGTATACATATACATCGATTTAATATTAATAATAATATTTATAAATTTGTTGCCTTTTTACTGTATGTATTTGCCTTTTTTATTACGTTTAATATCTACAACATCTAGCCAGAGCCAGAGCTGAACAATGTTTATCGATTTTGGCATACAAAACATATCGAAAACATCGATTCTCCTCTAACTCTACTGCTAACAGTGCGTTTTGGGCCAAACTAGGGATTATTAATTTTACATTTTCGAAAAGAAAGTCAAAAGGGAAAGAGGTACCGTCATCCCATTGAGCAAATATAACAATAGTTCCAAAACAGACACCAATTAGGGAAGGCAGTCGGGGGTATAATGGATAGCGGACCATTAAGAATACATATAGTGGAAGTCGTTGTCGCGACAACAGTTGTTTGGGGAAATAACAATTTTCGAGCCTAAACTAATTAAATGCAAAGCCCACCGTCTGAACTGGATAATTACTTCTGGAGCATATTGAAAGTAAAGAAGGTTACTGAATCATCTCACAAGAGCATGCCGAGACGAGGGAGATGTATAAAAACTGGATTTTATTACCAAATAATAATAATAATAATCGTACTTGTATAATATAAGGGAGATACATAGTGGCATAATAATCGTGATAAAAAAATATATATATTTGCTTTTCGGGGGAAATCAAAACGGAACGGAACGAAGACTGAGTACCAAAAAAAAAAAAAATAATTGCTTGCGATTTCCGATTCTTAACAGTAAGGTATATGTAAGTATGTCTGGTAAACGTTAGAGGCACACTGTACACTGCATCGACTCGATGGCGGTCCTTGCGAGAAGAGTCCTCCATCCTTCCAGGGCTTGGGGTGGGGGCTAAGAGTTAGTTACGGGCTAATACCTAGAGAGTAGCAAGTAGCAGGGTGTGTGTGTTTGTGTGTTTGTGTGTTCGGGTGGAGAGCTTCCGGGAATTCCAGCTTTTTAGCACCAACGGTCACCGCCTCCGTCTCAGGATCCAGTCCGCCGCTGCTGCTCCTCCTCATCATCGTCCATCGTGAGACATCTGCGACTGAGGCTGCCGTCTGTCCTCCGCTGCTAGTGACAATGCTCGGTGACGTCCACAATGACCGATTTCTTCCAGCAGAAGAGGAAGTACCCCACGGCGGCGCCCAGCACCACCATCAGGCAGAGCCAGACGTTGTAGGTCATGAAGATCAGCATGAGCAGGAAGGAGAGCGTCACCTGGAGGACGTGCAGCAGTGTCTGGAGCAGGTGGTTCACCGACAGCATCGAGGGTCTGGTCAGCGATCGAGAAAGTGTCAGTTAGAATCGAATATACAGGAGGCGAACCCAGAGAGGACGAGAACAGAGACTGTACAAGAACTGAACTACTTATTTTCAAAAATCAACAGGGGGAAGATGGTCAATTGAGAGTAAACTGAACTTAAGTGTGAGACAACGGGTTAACATAAGCGCTGGGGAGGGAGTTTCGGGTCTAAACGGAGCGATACTTACGGTTGCTTGTGCACAACTTCGCCCACGTATCTAAAAGGATCGATCGAAGGAGACACGATTGCGATTCGCGGATGTAGATGCAGATACAGTAATTAGATATTCGTTTCAATCACAGATTCGCGTGAATCATTTACAATTACAATAACAGTTACAAGCGAGGCGGAGCGGAGCGAAGCGTGGCGCAGCGCAGCGGCATGAGATTGGATATTGGATATTTGATAGCATTGGTTTGTGGATGGATCGATTTACAAATGGGAGGGCGGCGCGTGATGATATATATACACATATAGCATATAGATGGAGCAGGATGAGGCGGTGGCGGTTTCAAGGATTTTACGGTAACGGTAACGGCAACGAAACGAGAGAGGGAGAGAGAAAGAAGAAGATAAACATTAAGATTAATATATACAACATAGGCAACGAACAAAGCGAAGGCGACAGCAGGGGTGAATATTGCAAGCGAGCAGCATGCTGCGTGGCCAGCTGTAACGCGGTCTACTCACTGCACTGGCGAGGGAGCCGCCGCCGCCGGCGAGGGCAGGCGCGGCGCCTCCGGATTGCGCTGCGGCCCCGTCACCGGGCGGTACTCCATCAGGTTGTACGTCTTCCAGAACAGATACTCGCGGTAGTACTTCAGGCCCTCGTACATCAGGGCCAGCAGGAAGATGGCGATCATGGAGCCGACCAGTCCGGCCACCGTCTCGATGTGCCACCAGGAGAAGAGGATGGTCTCGTTGTAGCCAAAGTGGAACTGTAAACCCAGCGAGAAAGATCAGCTTAGAAGCATCAGAAGGAACAAGATCCACTCACCGCCATAGGCATCATGTGCTCCATTCCGGTCCCAGAGCCGCCACCGCCGTGATTGTGATGGACATGGCCCGCATGGACGTCCGTGTCGGGTATCAGATCGAACAAAGAGCCGGGATCCGAGGGGGCGGCAGTCGCTGCCAGGGCTCCACTGGGATCGTGATGCATGCCTCCGTGATCGTGATGCATCATGGAATGATCTGTGCGGGGGTAGGAATATTGTTACATCACATCACATAGGTAGTTCCCAGAGGGAGTTGCGACTCACCAACTCCGGCTGCACTGTGGTGGGCGTGGTCCATGACTTCTGTGGCTGCTTTAGGGGACTTGCTCTCTGCTAACTGGAGGTTTCTGCGGATCTGCTGCTGCTGTTAATGCCTGTGCGGAGTGGAGCAGAGTGAAAGTCTCATTAAATCTTGGCCACTCGCGGAGCGTACATGTTGTGTGCTTGATATGGGATTGACCACAGCTGCGGTCAAGGGAATAGCTGCCAGCGAAATATTTGCGTGAAATATCTTTATCCCACTCCCATCTACCAGACACCTTTTGGGGCGCACAGCTTGTTGTTTGGCCTGCCTGAACGATCGCTTTTCCCTGTATTTAAACTACAGTTTCTACCTCAATTGTAGAGGGTTGGGTCAGTAGCCTCAACCTACATAAATCCATAAACCCATTCAGCCCGATATTTCAATTAGAAAGTCAATCCCAAGACAAAAGGCCAAGTGAGTGTGCCCCTGCCCTGCCTTTCACATCTGCAGCAAAGGGAATGCGAATTGCGAAGCAGAAACTGGGTAGTTGGGGAACTGGGAATGTGTAATGAAAATTCCGGGCATAACTCCACCAACCACCGTTTCCTCTTCCGAAGCTTCCTCTTCGTGTTCATTTCTTTCCCATCTTGCCTCACGTCTGAGTCTGACCTTGCTTTATAGCCTGGATTCACCGACTGCTCCAACTGCTGTTCCACTTCTGCAATGGGGACAACGCGTCGCTCGACGAATCGGAGAACTACTTACTGGGTAGCTCTCGCCGCCAGTGTCTGTTTAAGCTTTTGTTTGTGGTTCACCGCACTATATCGTAAACAGATTATATGTGTGTATGCGGCACATATCGGAGCGGGGAGTGATAAGGGGCGAGACCGCAACAGCAGCAGCAGCAACAGCAGACAAATCACAAAAAAAGTAATCAGGGAACTATGTTCGCGGCACTTGTGGCAGGGCAGGCATGCAGGGCGACGCGGAGCTGACTGATAGCGCACTCGCAGGAAGTGCGGTTTTGTGGCAGACAGCTAAAAGCTGGTTGGTGGGAGGTCAAGGACATGGCTCTGCCCTGATATCATCTTTTTAAGCAAAAGTAGCTTCCATAATCGTAAGACTAGAGCCTAAATAAGCTGGTTAACTAGTTAAAAAGGTCAAACTACATGTGAGTGTTAAGTTTCAGAACGTTTTGATTAAAAACATACAAAAAATGCAAATAAAAGTTTCCGAAAGAGGGATCTTTTCCTAACCACTTGCTACCTTGGTTTAAACTGAAATAATAAACACAATATATACGAAGACAACTTTAAATGGATACATAAAAATGTGAATATCTAGTATATATTTTTTGCTCTCCCTCACAAAGATAATAAACAAAATGCAAAAAGCTGGGGAAAAAAACGCACACACACACACACACACACACAAACACGAGCACAGATTTCAGCGGAACGATAAAAACACGTATACGCCACCGTCATGTTTGTAATTAATCTCCACAAAAAACCATTGTAGAACCCCAAAGAGCGTTAGAAAGAATCGCGTGTAGAAATCTCTCCATGTGCAACCCGTTTGGTTTCCCCAGAACCCCTTTAAAGCTTCTAAGCTTAGAAATCTGTGGCCAGCAAGTGCAGCGACTAGTTACTATGCTCTCTGCCGAGATCTGGCGCGGAATGGAATGCTATAACCTTGGAGCGAATCGAACTGGACCGGACTGGCACGACTGGCTAACTGGTTAACCAACTGCTTGGCTGCCTCTTTTGCGTTTCTAGCCCCAAACGAAAGGAAAATGAACTTAGCGCCGCTCAAAAGTGTGGCTCAACACCAGGCAGACATACAAAAGAGATCTACGCGGAAGACAGGCACTTTCAAAATATCTCATTATTGGGAACATAATTGCCATTTTGGCTGCAGCAGCAAGTCGGGCTTTGGATTTTGTAACACATTATTGGGTCAGAGGCGGCGTTAGATCATGTCGCTAGAGGGGTTGCTATATTATTTTATAATATTACTCAGAAGCTTGTAATGCAGTGAAGCAGAAAATGTATATTTTAAATTTCGTTATCTGAACATACAGTCTTATTAACCGAATGAAAACTTACACAGTAAATCTTCCCGAATAGAAATCAATGCATTTTTGGCTTAGTTATGATATTCGAAATGTCATCGGTCCCCCTTTTACTACGTCCCTGTACTCTACACTAACCTAACCGGTTGATCCTCTCCCTCTCTGTCTAACACTCTCGCTTTCAATGGGGGCATTAACTGCATTAGCAACTCTGCCCCGCTCTCTTCGGCGGCCCCACTATCTCCTATTTGCATGGACGTGGAACTAACAGTATGAATGCTGTAAGTGCAAGAGCTCTTGGCTCTATCTCTCGAACGCACACACAATCCCCATTTGCGAAATGTCAAATCGTGACTGGCATGGACTACAAAAACCGAGCATAAAGATAAAATAAGCAAGAGGAGAGCAGCGGAGAACGAGAGCGTGTGTTTGCTGGGTGCGTGAGGGGCGGGGGGCTGTTATATCACAGAGTGAGAGTGATCGAAAATCGAAAATCAATCAAAAGAGGAACCAGCAGCACACACACAGGCACACCCGTACACAAAACACATACTAATTGTGCGTGTAACGGTATTAATTGTCAACCGACTGATAAGCGATCGGCAGCACTGATAATCGCAATCGGCATGCAAGCGCTGATTATCGATAAGAGCTAATAAGCTCTTCTTGTTTTTGTTCTTGCTTCGCTTTTAGTTCGAACTTCGAATTCGAAATCTTGTTGTTGGTGGGCGCTAGATACCCTTCCCCTACTTACTGCAATTGTTGCTTCAGTTGTTGTCTTTGATGCTGTTGCAATGTTGCCGGCGAATAGCGAGAATCGCGCGAACAGTGGATTCAACGGAATGTGTATGTAGCTAAAACAGAATCAACAAATAAGTGCCAATAAACCACAATTGTCACCAGCAGAGAGTATAGAACGGAGTACAATGGCAAACGGCGGCGGTTGGCGGTAGGCGGCAGCAGCTGTCGCCGCACTTCCAACACCGCCCCCCGCCGTCGTCCACACAATCACAGTCTCTGTTTATTACTTTGTTGCTGGGCTTTTTGCACTAAATCGCCTGCACATGCACACACAAACACACGCACAACAAATCACTTTATCGCTTAGCATATGCTTAGCTTTGCGTGGGTGGGAGGAGGAGGGAGAGGAAGATAGGAAAGCAGCAGCAAGAGCAGCCTCATCTGCGACGGGTATAACTGGGAGAGTAAACGGAATTTATTTCACGGATTCACTGTGTTATCCAATCGCACATGTGTATGGGTGTGCAGCTGTGGGCGGCCCGATTAAATTAGAGAGAGTCGCTCATATCAATAACTTTTCATAATTTGTCTTTATCCTTGCAAGCTTACTTCCTGCGGCTAGATTGGCGTCAAATCAAAAAACAAAACAAAATCCGCGCACGTCCGCCCGCAGACTACTTGTTCCCACGAATTTGTTGATGAATTAATTGGGGGAACATATGTTTTTTTTTTCATTTCAAACAGCACACGAAAAGCACTAAAAAACGACAAAAATCGACCCGAGCTAAACCGGGCTTGATCAAAGTTCGATAGTGTTTACATACACTTTAGCAAAGCCCTGAGGCCCTTCACTCCTTGAATTTACATTTGTTTAGTTTAAATTGATTAGTTTATTAACAAATATGTAAAAAGCCCAACAGCTGCGGCATCAGTGTGTGCACACCCCTGCACGGAAAATCGGTCCCGGCTATCGATAAACTGCAGCTATCGAGCCTTTACCACCGCCACCAACCAGCAGGCGAGTGTTTGTGCGTAGTAAATTTTAAAAACATTGTTTATTGGCCCTTAAAGGTGAGGTTAATCATCAAGTTAGACACCTTTTAGACACGATTAACAGCCCAACTACTTGTAGATTTCTTGCAACCTTTAAACGAAGAGCAGCAGCGGACGAACGAACTTGGACCAAAACACGTGCAGCGCAGCAAAACAAACGTTTGCTTCAATCTTTATTTCGCGTTGCAACAGGTGAATTACACACAGACAGCCGCAAGATGGGAATGGTACAGAAGCGCAAGAAGATGCACTATGGCGACACTCACCTGCAGCGCCGGTGGCGCGTGCGGAACCGCCGTCGCGATCTCGACCAGATCGACGATGACATGCGCACCAGAAGCGCAGAGCTGATCAACCAGAACGTGGACCTGGACAAGCCGGGCTTTGCCCAATTCTATTGCGTTCACTGTGCCAAGTACTTTATCGATGACACCGCCATGCAGGCGCACTTCCGCACCAAGGTGCACAAGCGACGCCTCAAGGCGCTGGAAACGGAGCCGTACAGCATCGAGGAGTCGGAGCGGGCAGCCGGCCGGGGCAGCTTCGTCAAGGCCAAGAAGCGAACGATGGAAACGCAGCCAACGAAGGAGGAAGTTATTGCCGGCAAGCGCATCAAGGTGGAGGAAATCCCATCAACAACAGATGCCGATGACGATGCAACGCCCTCCACATCCAAGGCGAAGCGCAAGAGGGCAGAGAAGATGGAGACTTAACTAGCTTTCTACCTAGATTAATGTTATAACCTACTCCAGCTTTCCTCTTAACTTTGTTCCCTAGACTGTCAGTCGTATAAATATATATTTTCGCTTCTGTACTTGGTCTCCCGATTGTTTTATTAGGATAGAGATACATTACCAGTTGGAACATTAAGCTTGAAAGGAGCACAGGAAGCGATCTATGATCCGGCAGGAAGA
This sequence comes from Drosophila watanabei, assembly GCA_008042575.1. Classification (NCBI taxonomy): domain Eukaryota; kingdom Metazoa; phylum Arthropoda; class Insecta; order Diptera; family Drosophilidae; genus Drosophila; species Drosophila watanabei. The sequence continues at coordinate 87,025 of VNJS01014580.1, forward strand.
ATAAATAAAACTTGAATTCACTTTCCTCGGTATAAATATATTTGTTTCTCCTTCATATATATATATATCTCCGTTCACAATTTCGCTTGATGCATACAAATAGATGATATACTTAGGTTATAGCTATAACTATTCGAACTATACAACATGATGGTGCAGAGTTGCAGCCACTGCACGTGCACTTGGGTTGCCTTCGCAGATCTTCGCCGACTCCTTACAATTCTTCAATATATATATTCCACACTTCATTATCTTTTCACTTTTTCCATTTTATTTTTGGTATTCCTTTCCTATTGTTCATGATATAAGTAAACAAAAAAAAAAACATTCCTACAAACCTAATTGTGTTGTGTTGCGGGACCCTAAGCAGCTTGAGGTAAGTAGATGCGGCCGAGCTGGCACTGGGCACTGGCCACTGGGCACGGTACACTGGACTGGATTCTGGGCGCTGGGTGCATGAGATGTGCTCGGGTAATGGGATGATACGTGGGCGAGTGTATGTACAATCGTGATATGTGCCTTATCTATATACAAATGACGAGACTGGGGTGTGAGGACTAGTTCAGTAGTTTGTTGATCGCGGTCTGATGGAGCTCCAGATCCGCCTGCTGCTTGAGCTGCTCCAATGCGACCGTTGGCTTGTGGTGACGCTGGCGTCGCACCTTGCGCACTGTGCCATTCGCCGGGGGCTGTTCTGCCGTGTCCATCGGCTCGGCGGCCTCTGTGAAGAACGGATGCTGCAGCGCCTCGGCGGCAGTGATGCGCTTGTGCGGATTGACCTCCAGCAGGCGGTGCAGCAGATCGTAGGCGCTGGCCGGGAAGCACTCGTAGGCGTCCAGCGGCTCCGTCATGTACTCGCTGTCCTCGCACAGGCAGTTGAAGAAGTACTGGTCACAGTTGCGGCACACCTCGCACCGTCCGTCGGCGGACTCGTGACTCTTGAGCAGCTTGGCGTCGCTGAAGACGGCGCGGTGGCGGAAGCGCAGGCACAGCTTGCGCAGATTCAGGGGCCTCGAGCGCTGGCTCAGCGTGATCATGCGGTCGAGGGCCAAGGCCGTCTTCCGGATGGCCTGGTCGCCGAATATGGTAACGATCTCGGCCAGGGCGATGAAGTCGTTGGGCGCCTTAAAGAACGGATACACCGAGGACATGATGGACAGAAAGATCACGCCGGCCGCCCACACATCCACGGCCGTGGTCTGGTCCGGGTACTTGAGCAGCACCTCCGGCGGCCGGTAGCCCGGTGTTCCAGCCCGGGACGCGTGCACCTCCTTCTTCATCAGACAGTTGAGGCATACGGACGGGTTGGCAAAGCAGAAGCACTTGGAGCTATTCGCCGACACTCCCGAGGCGCTCCTGTTCGTATTGTACTTGCTGCCGGAAGCCGGAGTTGAGGCGGAGACCTGATCCTGCTGCTGCTGCTGCGGCGCCTGCTGCTGTTGCTGTTGCTGCTGCATCGTGGCCGGCTGCTGGCCGGAATTCGATCCATCCGCGGGCTGCATCTCGCCCTGGGCGATCTCGTTGACCGGCTTCAAGGGCATCTTGGTGCCCTCCTCGTGTAGCCGCATCCGCTTCACAGCGCCACCCAATCCGGCGTCCGCTTGGACACTTGCCTGCACTGCCTCTGTTTCCCGTTCTCTTGGCCGCTTGCTGTTGTTGTTATTGTTGTTGTTGTTGTTGTTGTTGCCGGCGGCGGCAATAGCTCCTGCAGCAGCGGTGGCACCCATAGCCGGCGGATTCACATGCTGGGCCAGGCCAAAGTCGACGAGAAGGAATTCGCGCCGCCGCCGATTGTACAGGAAGTTGCTGGGCTTCACGTCGCGATGGATGACATCGAACTTGTGTACGTGCCGCAGAGCCACCAGCAGATTGCGCATGTACAGCCGGATCTCCGGCACGTCCATCCGCTGATAGAAGTCGTGGAAGCGGTCGTGCGGCATATAGGGCATCACGAAGGCGGCGGAGGCGTCGCAGCGCAGGCAGCAGTGGATGCCCACGACGTTCTCTGTGCCCCTGCAACAAAAAAGAGCGGGATGCCGATAGATTAGCAATTGATCGTGCAAAATAACGGTGAATTGATAACCTCGAAAAGTTGGGGTAGAATGGAATAGGAGAAAAACTGACAAATAGACTAGACAAATAGTACACATTCATATGTATTTGTCTACTGATAATAATTGATCGCTGTTCCGTTTCCGATTTTGAATATATATACAATATAAATATGATAACAGGAATCAAAAGCTAACGGGAAGCAGGAAAAGGAATGACTGCCGATTTAATACCCTGTAATTTTAATTATTTTTTCCTTTTCCTACTTCCCGTTAACTTTTAATTCCTGTTTGCAAACAACAAAGACGCCTACATATACTCGCGGTAGCCCCCTCTCTCTTGCTCCTTTGTTACCATAACTGTGTGGGAGAGTGCTATTCACTGTGCTATTTTTAAAGATAATCAAATTAAGATTTAGAAAAGGCGACTAAGTAAATCCTCCTTGGGGTTGATTAAAATATTATCGACAATGCCCTTTACACGGTGCGACAATTAAGGGCCAGCTTTTGGAGCTGTGTTGCCTTTGATTTGTGCCCGGTAGGTAAACAACAACAGATACACCCACACATACACCTGTGCCCAGACCGCTCTCTCGCCCACTCTGTGTGCGAAGGAGACAGAAGAGCTTGGACAACGTCACACGCGTAACCAGTGTTGGCCATTATGAAATTTTATAGCCAAATAGGGGTATTTACCGTAATTAGAATATTATTTCGCAAGGAATTTTCGAAAATCCCTGCCGCAGAGATTGATTTATAGTTTTTTTTTTATGCTGGATTATTGAATTAACTCCTACCTTTAGATGTTTTCCGGATTATAAATTTGTATATATTCACAAGTGCTGGAGCATAATTTATACTTTTTCTATTCTTCTTTCTACTTCTTTAGTGCAAATCAGGCTTAATAAATAATATAATCATTTAAGTAGCTAATAAATTAACTATTATAAGCCCCAGTGTCCTCTTCTGCTGTAGCCGGCTGCGCATCACTGCGACGAATCAAGAGCGATGGAATATGCGAGATGGCGATGAGCGTGAGGGAGTCATAATTATTGTCGTTGTGACGCAATTGGGCTGAGGAATTTGCGCAAATCGCTTGAATAGACACAAAATCGCAGCAGGAGCAGAGGGGCGAGTGGGTGGAAGGTCAGTGGGCTCAGGGGGCAGCCGGCTTATGTCAAACACAAACGCAACGCCCACATGCGACGGCTCTCTCTCCCTCTCTATCTCTCCTGCCACTAGAACGCGTTGTATTTAGCAAGCTTGGCTGACCAGCTCGCCGGGCAGTTTGAGGCGGTATTGAACGGATTCGAAGATTCGGGTTCGGGTTCGGCCTATGCGTAATCTAATCTTCAGCTGCTGGCAACTGCCGGCGAGCAGCCGCCGGAATCGTAATCGATAGCAGACGGCTGGCTGGGATTGCAGGATATGTGAGTGCTGTGTCGTACACACTCACGCATACGTACCCACATACGACATGTGTAAACAAACATTACAGCCGTCAAGGGACAGAGCGGGACAGACAGAGAGCGCTGTGCACGGCATTGTAACTGTAAATGGGCACGTGAATGGCGTGTGAAAGTGCAATAAACGAACGTCGGTGTTCGTTCGCTCGCTTGTACAAATGTGTGATGTGTGTATGTATGGCTGTGTGGCTCCCTCGCTCCCTTGCCTTGTTCGTGCTGCCGGCAAGCTGAAATAAATTGCAATGACGTATGACCGGCTGACGTCGGTTAACGGCGTTTGACGCAGGCGAGGACGAAAGCCAATCGTCCATGTGTAGGTGCCGGCGTGCGAGGGTGTGTGGGAGTCGGGCTGGGGGCCCGGGGGCTTAAGGACTAAGAAAAAGGATAAGGAAAAGGGAACCTACCCCATTTTGGTCATGCACTGCAGCTCCTTCATTATCCGGTCCGGATGGCTGGTGGGTATGTGGTGCTTGATGGCGAACTTTCGCCGCAGGCTCTCCGGCAGATTCGCCTCCCGCCGCATTGTGGCCAGGAGCACGGTGCTGAAGGTTCCATTCCCGATGCGACTGTGCACATCGAAGAGCTGGCCCACGTCCGGAATGCGCACGAGAAGATCGGCAATGGCCTCTGCGAATAGATTAAGGGTTAGCATTCACTCTCGGCTCCCTCCAGTTCAGTTCAGTTCCTTCGCTTACCTTCGCTCTTGTTGCGCGGCGGCTTTATCTGGCCCGATCTGGGCGTGGTGGGCAGCGCCTCCGCCGGCACTGCAGTTACCTCGCCAGCCACCGACTGCTGTTGGTCCGAGTTGGCCAACTGCTTGGCCTGCAGCTGCTTCATTGCAGAGGCGCCGGCGGGGCCAGGTCCGGGTCCGGGTGCCGTGCTAATGGTATTCGCATAGTACTGCTGCTGGCGCGCTCCTCGCCAGGTCGCTGCGCCATTCGCATTGGCGTAGGCATGACCCGGACTGGCCACCGCCGGCATGGCCGCCATTCCCGGCTTTGGGCGACGCTGCTGTGGCTGGGGATGCTGGAAGAGCGGCTGCGTGTGCGGCGACTGCTGCTGATGGTGCTGGTGCTGGTGCTGGTGGGGATGGGGATGATGGTGGTGATGATGCACGGCGGCCAGCTCGTGGTAGATGACGCGCTCGGCCATTCCCCGGCGCTCCGGCGCTTGTTCTCAGTGTCCAACCTCGTCAGCTGGCAACGGTTCCTGGGCATCGGCGCTGCAGTTCGACGGGAGTCTCTTCTGGCAATCTGCGGAGTTCGTCTGCCGTGGTGCCTCGCGGTGTTTTCCAAAATTCCCCCCTTGAATTTAGACATAAAATTTGGAGATTTACAAATCTGTTTCGAACTCTTCTCGATTAGCTCTGCCAAATCGTAGCCGCCTACTCACGTCGGTTCAATCCGAACTCGTCTCCTGGTGATTCCAGAGCCGAAACTGCGACTCCGCGCTCTTGCTGCGCCGCCCTTCAATCCCGGAACTATGGCAGTGGCGCAGCTTCCGCTGGGGTCTGTCGCGAATTCCCGCTCTTGCCGGCTGTACTATCTAATTCGCGGACAGATGCTGATGCAGCTGCTGCTGCTTGGTGCTTTGTGCCTGGTGCCTGGTGGATAGGTGCTCGTCGGTAGCGTTGGCGCTGGCGGCAAAGGTATCTTGTATGGAGGCAGTGTTGCGAATTTATCTATTTGCCCGCTATATCTGGCGGTTTTTAGAAGAACAGTTTTCGGGCAGCAGTCTGGCAGCATTGGTTGCTGAAACTCGCAGATTCTGGCAGCACTGTATGCTGAACTCTGTTAAATGGGCAGCACTGGGTGATGATCTTCGGAGAGATGGGCAGCACTGGGTGCTGAATTGCGCAAATGGGCAGCACTGGCCCAGATATTTCATTTCAGTATGACCAGTTGTGGTGTAGGAGAAATTCCCATCATTTTCTGGCAAACTTCGGCACTATGAATAAAAAACGGGGCGACCACACTCGGAAATAAATACAAACAACAATTTATTAGTTTTTAGTACATATAGCAAAATTCAAAGTCGACTAACTAAATTAAGGAGGCTACTGTTGCCGCTGCCACCCCTCCACCACTCCCCTCCGCCCCAGAGACTGTTGCAGCAAGTTTTCGAGAAACCAGAAATATTAAACACAAAACCAACAAAATTCTTATTGGAAACGAAAGACTCCTCCGAAATGAGAGTGTGAGCGAGAGAGTGCGGAAAAGAATAGAAATCAAAATTACCCGTTGACTCGTAACTACAAAAACAAGACAAAAATTTAAATCAAAATTTCTGGTCGGCGGTGCTGTGCCTGAGTGTGTGTGCGGGTGTGTGAGGTCCGTGTTTGTGTGTGAGAAGTGCGTGAGAAAGCTGGAGGCGCGTGCATTACGATAATTGCACAAATCGCAAGACAAACGAGGGGCGGGGGTGTCACCAACCAGCGAGAGCGAGCAGGGCAGATAGAGGGGGCAAGCAAGACGGCCACGAAACACAGCAGCAACAACAAAGGGCTGTGATTTCTGCCAAAACGCCCACGCACCCGCCACCGCCCCCGCCCCCCTTAGCGTGCTCTAGTTGCCTTGCTCTTCGCACTTCCGTATTTACCAAATAAGCGGAACACAAACCGTGGCAACAACAAAACCGACAACAACAACAACAACAACGGGAAGCCAGAGAGAGCAGCAAAGAGAAGCAAACGACTGGGGGAGCAAGGGAGAGCGAGCTCTAGAGGAACTGGGAACTAGGTGGCTGCCGAGTAAGCGAGACGGACATGGATATCCTGGAGATGCTGCGCGCCAGCGCCACTGGCAGCTACAACACGCTCTTCTCGGACGCGTGGTGCGCCTACGTTTCCCAGCAGATCAGTGCAACGGTAAGTGAACTTCACCCTTTCTTTGTTTATAGAGTGAGTCAGTTGAGTGAGTAGTGAGTGCGCCAGCAGGCTTAGGAGAGGGACAGACACAGCCGAAAAGAACAAGGGTGGATCGTAATGCGCTCTTACAGCTGTTTAGGGAGTCAGAGAGAATGCAAGAGAGATAGAGAGAGTAGTGGATCACGTTTGGAGGACAACAGCTGTGCTGGGTTCTTGTCCAAGCTTTAAGATTTCCCGGAAAACTTGAGAAACACTTGAAAAAACAAGGAATACTTAGTAAATACATTTTTCGTTGAAAGCCGCGCGTTTTAAATGTCAAGATTGATTACAAATTGATATTTTGCTGATAATGATAAGGCCTCCTTACAAAAAAATAAATAAATTGCGCCGGCCAACCTAGAAACAAATAAAGTAAATGTTCAAATTAAAAATCGGCAAAAGAAATACATATCAATTTCCTTGGAATATACTTCTTGGAATGCGCAAACACTAACAACTAACACCTGTTGAATGTTCCCACTAATATGATAATCTTCGATTTGAGATACAGGACTTCTCCTTAGTTGCTTTTTCGGTTTGCGTCTCCGCCAGCTGATAAGAGCCCGCTATTCCTCTCCCAACAAAAGATACGGCGCTCTCCCGCTCTCTTGCACGCATCCCGATCTTTTTTAGTCACTTCCGTGTTTTGATTTGATTTCATGCCTTCAAATCGAAATTTGTTTGTTTTGTGGCCTTGCATAAAACCAAAAACAAAAAAAAAACCGAAAGAAAAGAAGGAGAAAAACAAGGCACACCGAGTGACTACAGTAGCCACATGATAAGCACACGGCCAAATATATTGTACTGATAATGATAGTGTGACCCCGCTGGAAAGCTGATTACACGTCACATAACTATAAACGATTGCTAATCAGAAGCACGTGCATTGGGAAAGGGAATGGGTACGTAGGGGGCATGGCTGCCCAAATCAGTTTTCAATAATTCAATTAACCCCTTGGGGCCGCTTCAATTTAGCCCGTCGTCTTGTGACCGCGACCGCTGCTCTTCTTCATTTCGTTTTGGGTGCGAATTTCTCTCCCTCTTGCTCTCTCTTCGTGTTGCCATGTCCGATCAGTTGGCTCATTTGTAAATCCAATTGGATTGGAAGGAGGGAATGTGTGCGTGTGTGGCTTCTGATTCCAATTAGACCAAATGAGCCATGGATGCCAATTGTGTGTGAGTGGAAAGCGATAGGCAATTGGAATTTGAGATAAAAAGCAAGCCTGATGTAAAACTAAACTGTAAACAACAACAGCAAGGGGACTCATAAATAAAAGTAATATGTACGTACTATATTTATATCAAAAGCGAGCACAATGCGGAAATTGCAGACAATAACAGAAAATAGGCAACAACAACAACAACAACAACAGAGCAAAGTAAAAGAAAATTATCAGCAGCAGCAGCAACAACAACAACATCATCTATTGTGAACCGCAAACACTGTGAAGAAAGAAGAAGGAAAACGACAACAACAAAAGCAGGAACAACAAGTGCAGAGACGCCGCGCCGTCGTCATTTCAATGTCAAAGTGCCTATGAATGCAATAACAATAACAATAACAATAACAATTGCATATATCAACCATTACCAACAACATATTTCAGCGGAAAGGCGACTATGTGAATACTCTCGATCAATTTTTAACAATTTTAATGGAGTAATCCCTTTCAACATTTTTAAGAATTTGAAAATATTTGAGCAACCATGGCATTTTCTTTAAATGGACATTATTTTGAACAATTGAAAATAGCTTTACCTAATAGTCTTATTCAATTGCTGCATATTATCAAATAAATAAATTTCCTGTCAGATCTACATTATTCTGGTTCAAAAATGCATTTGCGTAACTGCGCTAATAATCGGTAATTCATTAATTCATGCTTTTGTTCAGTATTTTTGTCCGGTTCGGGTAATTTTATTTATTTTTTTTAATGGGATTTTTTAAATTTGAGAAAAAATTGAGAACATACCCATAGATCCACATAATAAAAACAAAATATTAAGTAAGGGTATAAAAAGCAAACAAGAAACCGCAAACACCGCACAGCTGATGAGCCCGATTATACGGGCCTCACACTTACTGGAGCTCGGAGCGCTTTTTTGGGAACAATAGCAAGTGTTTCTCTCTGAATAATTCATAAAGATCGTCTGGCTCACTGGGCTTACTCGGGCGTCGCTTGAATATTGCATTATCCGACCACACAAGTGTTCGGAAAACCACAATGAAATGTTGTTTATTGCTCTTTGAAAGCTGGAATTAGTATTTTCATGAGCTATAAATTGATCGTTTTAATTATATGTTAAGAAATGGATTTTTTGTAGCCAGGGTTCAATTAGGATCATTATTTGAATATTTAAAAGTGGATACATAATATTTCCAATTAAACCCAACTACATATTTCCTTCTTTGGGAACTTGCACGTGTCGCCTGAGTGAATTATTCAGCGAAAGTTGTCGTCTTACTTAAATATTCCCCTTGAACATGGTCCCAAAGTGATTTCCAAGGAAAGTGTAAGACCCACAAACAGTTTTCATTCGAATTTCCATGGTCAGTTCCAATAATAAGTAGAAAGGAATATTTTAGGGCTGTTTTAATAGGATTGTGAAATTGTTTATCTTGAGGTCTTTATAATCTTTAATATATAATCCTTTATCTGTAGTTATTTATGTGACTTTTTGTCATTTTATTATATATTTTAAGGCATGGTTTTAAATTTTTCTCTATATAAAATTTTTCTATTTAAAATTAAATGATAGCTTTGCTTAGTATTTTCCTCGAGTCAAAAGGCAACCCTGCACAAAAACCGTGGTAAACTTGCATTTAATGACTCTGAATACGTCTTAATATGATTTAACTTGGTTTTATTGGTATTATAAAGAATACATATATACTTTATGTAATTTTTAAGAGATTTCTTAAAGCAAATAGCTAGCTAAAAATATAGATATAGCTTCGCTTGGTATTTTCATCAAGCTTGTATCGCGCACTTGGGGCACAAAATGCAACCCTGCCCAGAAAAAGAAACCCACGTAAACTCCCATCCCTGGACACTGCCAGTTCTCCATTAGATATATCGACTTAAAAAGCTCACGCAAATTCAAGTGTCCTTGCGTACCTCCAAGCAATGAGGACTAGGATTAGGCTGGGATGCACCTTAACCCTTATTTCGCTGCTAATTAATCCCTCGTTTGAAACCTTACAGATGTACCTGTACATGGGCGTGCTCATCCCAACCATACTGCTCTTCGCCTGGTGCATATACTTCAAGCGCCTGGCCCGGCTGCGCCTGCGCGATGAGATCGCCCACTCGCTGAGCGCCGTCACCTCGTCCGGCGGGGACTTGCGCGGCCTGCGCTTCCGGAAGCGCGACAAGATGCTCTTCTACGGACGCCGCATGCTGCGCAAGATGAAGAACGTGAGCGGACAGATGTACAGCAGCGGCAAGGGCTACAAGCGGCGGGCGGTGATGCGCTTCGCCCGCCGCATCCTGCAGCTGCGACGGGACAATATGCCGCTGGAGATGCGAACGGTGGAGCCGCCGGCCGAGTATCTGGAGGAGACGATCGAGGGCAGCGACCGGGTGCCGCCCGACGCGCTCTACATGCTGCAGAGCATCCGGATCTTCGGGCACTTCGAGAAGCCCGTCTTCCTGCGCCTGTGCAAGCACACCCAGCTGCTGCAGCTGATGGCCGGCGACTACCTCTTCAAGATCACCGATCCCGACGACAGCGTCTACATCGTCCAGTCGGGCATGATCAATGTGTACATCTCGAACGCCGATGGCAGCACCCTGTCGCTGAAGACGGTGCGCAAGGGCGAGTCCGTCACGTCGCTGCTCAGCTTCATCGATGTGCTGTCGGGGAACCCCAGCTACTACAAGACGGTCACCGCCAAGGCCATTGAGAAGTCGGTGGTCATTCGACTGCCCATGCAGGTGGGTGTTAGCTTAGTCAAGGAGCACCTGCTGCTCAGCTTTAATCAGGGTTTATCTTATCTCTGGGCTGGGTTAGATACCCAAAGACATGACCTTCAATTAAAATATTCTATAAATATGAACCACGGTGATCAATGATAAGTTTGGAAAGAACATTGACCCCTTTGCTTGCTATATCTTTAACTAAATCCTAAAGAGTTAACGAGGGTGGGGATGTGTATTACTTTACAGAAGAATATTCTCTTTCTAATCATAGAATTTATTTTTAAATTTAGCTGAGAATGCAACAAAACAATAACCTCCTGTTCTCTTTTCTCCGTCTTCGATAGGCCTTCGAGGAGGTGTTCCAGGACAATCCGGACGTTATGATACGCGTCATCCAGGTCATCATGATCCGGCTGCAGCGCGTCCTCTTTACCGCCCTGCGCAACTACCTTGGCCTGAACGCCGAGCTGGTGCAGAATCACATGCGTTACAAGAGCATTGCCATGATGTCTGGGACGACCATCGTCAACTCGCAGACGTCGCAATCGTCGCGCCAAACCGCCTCCTCTTCTGCCGCCTCCATTCCGCCCAGTCAATTGCCAGTGCCACCGACGACAGTGCCCCCGACGAATCGGGAAGCGGGAGCGGGAGTAGGAGTAGGAGTGGGAGTGGGTCGAACTCAACACTCGTCGTCGCGGCATTCGCGCGAGGAGCACACACTATCCGATCCAAACCCCAATCCCGAAGCCGGCCCACAGACCGGAACCAGCCAGATATTCTGCGAACTGCATGGCGAAGCGTCCACTGCGGATGTGTTCCATCAGCAGCAGCAGTCCGTGGGCAATCTGTCCACGCGTCGCGGCTCCATCAACCAGACGGGTCCATCCTCGCCCCTTGATGGCTCCCACTCATCGCAGTCGCAGTCCCAGTCGCAGCAGCCAGCGCCGCCGCCACAACAGCCCTCGATAGATATGCGACTGGTGCAGTCCTCGGCCGTGGAGAGCCTGCGGCGGGAACTGGGCCTGCCCGAGGAGGATGCCCACATTATAGAACCCTTCGTTGAGGTGCGAGAACTAGAGCCCAACGTCACGCTCATCACCGAGGGCAATGCGGACGATGTGTGCATTTGGTTCGTGATGACCGGCACTCTGGCGGTCTATCAGGGCAACCAGGATGCCACGCGGGCCAAGCCGGACAAGAGCGACATGCTCATACATTTCGTGCATCCCGGCGAGATCGTGGGCGGCCTGGCCATGCTCACAGGCGAGGCGAGTGCCTACACAATCAAATCGAGGAACAATAGCCGGATAGCCTTTATCCGGCGAGCGGCCATCTATCAGTGAGTGATCCACCACATAAAATCCACATCCACCTCTTTATCTCATCTCATTTCGTTTTCTCTGTGAACAGAATCATGCGACAGCGGCCGCGGATCGTTTTGGATCTGGGCAATGGCGTGGTTCGTCGCCTGTCGCCGCTGGTGCGCCAGTGTGATTACGCCCTGGACTGGATCTTCCTGGAGTCGGGCCGGGCCGTTTATCGGCAAGACGAGAGCAGCGACAGTACCTACATTGTGCTGAGCGGACGCATGCGATCGGTGATCACGCATTCCAGCGGCAAGAAGGAGATCGTCGGCGAGTACGGCAAGGGCGACCTTGTGGGCATCGTCGAAATGATCACCGAGACGTCACGCACCACGACGGTGATGGCTGTGCGCGACTCGGAGCTGGCCAAGCTGCCCGAGGGCCTGTTCAATGCCATTAAGCTGCGCTACCCCATTGTGGTCACCCGGCTGATTAGCTTCCTTAGCCATCGCTTCCTCGGCTCGATGCAGACGCGCTCGGGCAGCGGGGCGCCGGGCGCGCCCGTTGAGGCCAATCCCGTCACGCACAAGTACTCAACGGTGGCCCTGGTGCCCATCACCGACGAGGTGCCGATGACAACCTTTACCTACGAGCTCTACCATTCGCTCTGTGCCATAGGTGCGTATAAGCAATATTTTATTTAATTCAAATATAATTGTTGATGCCCTCCGGTAAGCATTAGGTTTATATATTAAGCCAAGTCTTGGCATCCCGTCACACTGTTAGTTATTGGTCAGTTAGTGATCCTTCTCTATCTCACGGCAGGTCCCGTTCTGCGGCTCACATCGGACGTGGTGCGCAAGCAGCTCGGCCCGAACATCTTTGAGGCGGCCAACGAGTACCGGATGACGTCTTGGCTGGCCCAGCAGGAGGATCGCAACATTATAACGCTCTACCAATGCGATAATTCGCTCAGCGCCTGGACGCAACGCTGCATGCGGCAGGCGGATGTCATTCTGATTGTCGGCCTCGGCGACCGTTCCCACTTGGTGGGCAAGTTCGAGCGCGAAATCGACCGGCTGGCGATGCGAACGCAAAAGGAACTGGTGCTGCTCTATCCGGAGACGACCAACGCCAAGCCCGCGAACACGCTGAGCTGGCTGAACGCGAGACCCTGGGTGACCAAGCACCATCACGTGCAGTGTGTGAAGCGCATCTTTACGCGCAAAAGTCAATATCGCATTGTGAGTATTGAAGAATGAATCTGTAAACCTATTTTGCGGGGTTATATATACTCGTATATGTCTTGGACTTGGCATTTGCTTTGGTATTCAGTTTAGAAATGGTTTTGTGATAGGTTTTTTGAAAGAGTTTCTGCAAAGTCTGTGTGTTCTTCCAGTTTTACCAACATTATTAGTCCACGACATAGAGTCATATACTTTCCCTTTCAGAATATTTGTGGCGAAGCTATAAATATAAATTGGTAGTTTATCGTTATCAACATTTTTAGTCCACGACCTAGAGTCATATACTTTTCGGTCATTTCAGTGTCCATTTTAAATTATTTTATCACATTTACTCAAATTATGGCTTAACGTTTCGATATATAATGTGCAATAAATTGATATTCTGCTTAATACATCTGTATATACAGATCGATAAGTTAGAGGAAATGAATCTATTCAATTTTTTCGTATATTTTTTGATAATATCAATATATACACAGTGTGCGATAAATATAATCAAAGAACAGACAAACAAAATTAAATACATTTTAAATATCGATATAAATTCTTTTTTTTTTCAATACAAAAAATGCAATTATCCGATATGATTTTAGTGTATTATAATTTTAAGCATAGAAAATCTCTTCGAATTGAAATTAATGATTTATTTATGATCGATTTTCATGCAAGAGTATAAAAGCTTTAGCTTCCCTAAGTTAGCTTCCTTTCTTGCTTTTTGCTTCAAAATATATCGAACTATTTCTCGATATAGTTACAACCATACATCCCCAAATTACTTTATGTGAGAATGATTAACCTGACAAGTGCCACTACATTCAATTAAACTTCCGTGGCACAGAGTATCGTAAAGATAAAACAATCTGGAGCACTCGAAATGATAATCAGTGAAATTGAGAGAATTGCGTATCATAAATACACCGATATCTATTCGCGGAACATATATATTAGCACAGATTAGGTCTGGATGGTCACGTTTAAGGTAATCATGATGACAATGTTTCATGAAGAGGAGATAAGGTAATCAAATAACCCGGTTTCTGGCTAAATGTTTAGTTAGCATGATTATATTTAACATACATTTTATGGTAGCTTTTAATCCATTATTTTCTCTCTCTCTTCTGCTTTACAGAATGATCTCTATAGTCGTGTCCTGCTCTCCGAACCGAACATGCATTCCGACTTCTCGCGCTTGGCCCGCTGGCTAACCGGCAACTCGATTGGCTTGGTTCTGGGCGGTGGCGGAGCACGCGGTGCCGCCCATATTGGCATGCTGAAGGCCATCCAGGAGGCGGGCATACCCGTCGATATGGTGGGCGGCGTGAGCATTGGCGCTCTCATGGGTGCCCTCTGGTGCTCCGAACGCAACATCACCATCGTTACGCAGAAGGCGCGCGAGTGGTCCAAGGTTTGTCCCTCTCCCAGGGCTCCCGGAGGTCCTTATTCGCTTTTATTTGCTCCTACATTCAGTCAGTCTTAAATAACTTTTTGATTGATGAAAAGCTTAATCTAAAACTTGACAATTGATACTGATAATCACAATTTAATTATTTTAGAAAATGACAAAATGGTTCCTACAACTGCTGGACCTCACATACCCGATCACTTCGATGTTCTCAGGACGGGAGTTCAACAAGACCATCCACGACACCTTTGGGGATGTGAGCATCGAGGATCTGTGGATACCCTACTTCACGCTCACCACCGACATCACGGCCAGTTGCCATCGCGTTCACACCAACGGTGAGTCCCGTCAGTCGCGCTCTGCATTCTCCTTTTCTCTCTCTCTCTTTCTCTCTGTCTGTCTCTTCTGTAGATGTCTCCCGGTCTCTGTCTCCTTGTCTGTATCTATCTCTGTCTCTGCCATTGTCTGCCTTTCCCTATTATTTGTAAAACTGCAGTTAATATGTCGCTTAAGGGGGTAGAATTAGACTTGCTAGATGTTTATCAAGATTTCGATTTAGAATCGATTGATCGATAGATTCTTTTGATTACAAGAGTGTTTTTTAAAAGAAATATTATTGCATATTAAATGAACGATCTCCTAATCGATGTATTACCTGCACACTTAAGTATGTTCCTTTATAGTGGCTCTGCTTTTAGTTCTTGCTTCTTTTTCTCGATAACTTTTCGGTTCGATTTTTTCGATGACACAGCTGCTGTTATGGCGCACGCGCACCTACTTCTTCAATCTTTTTCTTTTTTTTTTTGCTTTTGAAACGCTCTTGTGCTTTCCATTTCTCCAGTAAAAGCCTTAGAACTGAGTGTACATCCACGAAAGTGAAATTGACAAGAAAACACACACACCCCACACCTGCACACAAACACACACACTCTCACCATCCATGGCCCGCAATTAGTTTTGAAGCAATTTCTTACACATTTAAAAGTGAAATTTCTGAATTATCGGCGCTGCGCTCCCGTCTTTAATCAGTTGTAACTTTTTTGTCTAAATTTGTAAAGAACTCATTTTTAATTGCTGTTGTTGCTGGTGCTGTTGTTGGTTTCGCGTTGATGTTGTTTGTCTGCAACATTTTGGAGGTTTAAACGTTTAAAAAGAGTGA
This sequence comes from Drosophila watanabei, assembly GCA_008042575.1. NCBI lineage: Eukaryota > Metazoa > Arthropoda > Insecta > Diptera > Drosophilidae > Drosophila > Drosophila watanabei. The sequence continues at coordinate 102,482 of VNJS01014580.1, forward strand.
ATTCCTGGCTCTTGCGCTTTTTGCTAGAGACTAAAAACGGCTGCTGCTCCCTCATAAAGTAAAAAGCTACCCATCGCTGCTCCCATTTTTCATAGCGCTCCACTTGTGACACTCATATTCCTCCCGGCCACCTCTCCATTTTTGTGCTCTTCATTGAGTTTCATTCTCTTTTTTTCGTGATCCTAACCTGAGTCTTCCTACATTCTTGGTTCTCTTTATTTGTGTTCCCCCCTCTAACTCTCTAACTCTAGATTAATGGCTCCCAGGTCCTGTAACCCGTATATCGCATGTCCCTTGATCAACCCAACATCATTTTTGTGTTAATCCTCATCATATATCCCCTAAAAAAAAAAAGAAAAGATCGTTTTACGCTTTTTTCTCTCTCTCAATCTCTCTTTTTTTCTCTTCTCCCCCACACACACAACACACACGAATTATACACCCTACACACACCCACCACGACTTATCATTGCTGCCGGCATGTGTGTCTCTGTGTCTCAGGATATCTGTGGCGTTACGTACGCTCCTCCATGTCGCTCAGTGGCTACATGCCGCCGTTGTGCGATCCCAAAGATGGGCACCTCCTGCTGGATGGCGGCTATGTGAATAATCTGCCAGGTAATTAGCACTTAGCACATAGAATACGATATAAAAAAAATACAAAAAATATGAAACTAATACTTTAAGCCACTGAGCGTGTTAATCCAAATCTCACTTTCAATTCCAATCTAGAGCTGTTTTTTTTTGCGTTTGCACAGAAAGAGAGAGCGCGCAGAGTGTTGGAAAGTCCCTAAAGTTCGATCGATCATGCTTGCCTGCGTTCCTTGCTCCTTGTTCCATCCCAATATTCCCCTTCACTTTGGCTCCCTGTTTCATTCAAAAATTCCTCTTGACCCCGAAACTACTAAAATGCTGTGTTGTGTTTCTGTCCGTTTAAATCTAAATGCAGTTGTTTTTCTTCGGGCTGGCAATGCTGTCGTTCCTAGCAACTCAAACGGTTAAAGCTCATTTCCGCCATTCACTTACTCATGAACACATAACAAACACACAACCAACAAACACTTGCAAAAAAAAGAAAAATCAGTGCACAAAGTTTCTTTGGTTTTTTTCCCTTATTTTATTTATTCTGTAGTGTATAGTTGTTGGTATTTCTGAGTTGCCCCTTTGTTTGTTGTCCCCTTTCCTTGGTTTTGTTTGGCCATTTCGTTGTATTTTCATTTGTAGTTTAGAGCCTTGTAGCAAACCGTTATTTCTACACAAGCAACAGTTGTCATCGTGGATAAAATTGTGTCTATCTCTTTATCTCTCTCTCTCTTTATCTTTGAAACACACACACATTCACTGACACCCCACCTCAATATCTCTCTCACACAAACACACACACACACACACGGCCACAATGAAAATAAAAACTATGAAATATAAAATTGATGAAATCCAAAATACCATCCACAATCCACCATGTCGCGTTTGCTTCTCGTCGTGTTGTGCTGTTTTTGTTGACTTGTACACCTGTTTTGTCACCTGTGTTGCGAACGGCACAAAAAAAAAACACAGGCCACCTGTGGCGTTACTGCCGCGCCAGCATGTCGATTGCGGGCGTATTTCCGCCATTTTGTGATTATAGCGACGGTCACCTGCTGCTCGACGGCTGCTACACCAACAACGTTCCAGGTAAACAGCATCCACCGAGTACCGAGTACCACCGTCCATCGTCCAACAGTTCCATAAACTTACCATACACAACACTAGTTCCAATTCCAATACCCGTTCCAACGCTCTGCGTCCGCTCCAGTTTTGGAAATTGAATTCTGCGAGAAAGTCGATCTTCCGAGCACTTTGAGTCCACCTTCCTCCCCTAATTTACAATTTTAAAACGTTAAGATAAAGCACTTGATCTGAATTTAAAATAAAATTGAAATAAACTCGAACAAAAGGGGAATATAATATCCCAGGACTCAAGGTGCTGCGGGAGAAAACACAGTCAGTGGATTCTTTTATGTTGTAAACGCGAAAATAACGCAATTTAATATTAAAACAAAGGAAATATAATAGAATTAAACACCTTCCGGTATATTCGCTTTAGTAAAAGGTCTTTTCTTTGCAAAATTAAGCCCCAAAATATGGTTTTAAAAGTACAAAATAGTCATTTTCCAATTGGCATTGCAAGAACATAAATTACAAAGTTTATATCTCAGCTTAATTTTGCAAAGTGAACCAAAAAACGCCGTCGTGGTGCTACTGACAATTACTAACCAAACATATCTCCATTCTGAACCACAAACAACCATCCGCCCCGATCCGCATCCGTGTACTCCTACGCCATTTTCCTCCACACGTCCACACACGTCCCGCGTATATTTATGTATATATGTAGCCGATGTGATGCACAACCTGGGCGCCGCTCACATCATAGCCATCGACGTGGGCTCCCAGGACGACACCGATCTGACCAACTACGGCGACGACCTGAGCGGCTGGTGGCTGCTCTACAAGAAGTGGAATCCCTTCACGTCGCCCGTCAAGGTGCCCGATCTGCCGGACATTCAGTCCCGGCTCGCCTACGTCTCCTGCGTCCGCCAGCTGGAGGTGAGTGTATATAGCCTTGGATACCAGCCTTATAAATCCCTTTCTAACCCACAAAACTCCTTTTCCCCCGCACACAGGAAGTGAAAAACTCGGACTACTGCGAGTACATTCGACCGCCGATTGACAAGTACAAGACCCTGGCCTTTGGCAGCTTCGACGAGATCCGGGACGTGGGCTATGTGTTCGGCAAGAACTACTTCGAGAACATGGCCAAGGCGGGGCGGCTGGGCCGGTTCAACCAGTGGTTCAACAAGGAGCCGCCCAAGCGCGGCAACCACGCCTCCCTCAACGAGTACACCTTCATTGACCTGGCGCAGATCGTGTGCCGGCTGCCGGAGGTGTATGCGGTCAACACCGGAGCGGAGCTCTTTAGCGAGGACGAAGACTGTGATGGCTACATCTCGGAGCCGACAACCCTGAATACGGTGGGTGTGCTCAGGATTGGGGCAGAGATTGGCAGAGACTAAAGTTAACGTTGTGTTTCCTACAGGACCGTCGACGCATCCAGGTGCCGCGTGCCGGCAACTCGCTGTGCTTCTCCGAGACTGAAATGGACTCCGATGTGGAGATCGATCTGAAGCTAGACAAGACGAGTATTCAGGGCAAGGAAGAGGCTATGCGACACCATCACCGGTACCACAAGCACAGGCGGGAGGACGAGGCGGTGGCAGCAGCGCCGACGGCGGAGCAAGCAGCACAGCACCAGCCGAGCACAGCGGAGCTAGGAGAGCGGTGCGGCTTGGAGCAGGGAGCAGTGGAGCAGTTCCTGAGCAAGGACGAGGACAAGGAGAACCGGAGCAGGGCGAACGATGAAACCAAAAACTAGCTAATAGACAACAAAGGAAAACCAATTGAGGCGTCGCCACTTCACCCCCAGAAACCACTACTCAAGCATCCGCAGAAACACGGTTGACCTCTCTCTCCTCTAGGTTTTATAAAGTATAGCAACCAAGACTTAGGCTTAGCTCTTAGCTCTTAGCGTACGAGGAATAACGAAGACGGCCTTGCCCCACACTTGCACACTCCCTCCCACACACCCACACATGCTGTAATGCAGGCACAACTTTGTCCACAAATCTTTGTATGTACATATATTGAAATATATATGCATATAGTTGTATATTTTTACTGAGGAGCAACCCGTAAGGAAACGGAGATCCTGGGTGCCGCCCCTGAAACCGCATCGAGGTGTGTGAAGTCTCCCCCCTTCTCTATATATATTACTTTTAGTAAATGCAAATTGTTTGTTTTAATGGTCGGATATATATAGCATATATATGTGAATTCTTTTTTTTTCCTTTTGTAAATGCAAGCAAATAAACTGAAATCAATTGAAAGTACAAAAAGTACACAAAGAAGCGTCTTCAAATCTAACTACAAGCCGATATTTATTTACTATTTACCTATGTTGGAGTTTACCGAGTGTTGGATTCGGAGTCGTGGCCCATTCTCCGGAAACCGTCGTGGAATGGCTCTGATACCGAGTGGTGCCGGCGCCCCGGGCCTCGTCTTACAAAGGCATCGGGCTTAAATGGCTACCTCCAGTGGCCAGGTGAGTCAGTTGTCCAGGTGATGGCGACCACAGAGCTTTGGATATTTGCCGGCCTAGCTTAGAAGGAGGTAAGTTTCACAATAAAGAAGGGAAGGAAAAGGATAGAGTAAGTATAGTGTAGAATGAAAAACTAAAAATAAATAAATTAAAGCAACAATGAAAGCGAAGTTCGGGAAACCGGAGTAACCTTGAAAATTGGTCATGAAAATAATCATAACTCAGGCAAAAATTCATTAATTTTCTTTCTTAGGTTAAGAACTCTGCATTACAAATTTAAAATTCAAATTTTGTTCTTGTCCAAACTCGACTTTCGATGCTGATCAAGAATATATATGTTTTATAGGGCGACTTCTTCACTGCGTTGTAAGCTGCGGACTGAAATTATAATACCCTGCAAGGGTATAATAAAAGAATTATACGAAAGAAGAGGCTTTACAACTTGAAAGCAGTAAATATTTCAAGAGTTTCTAGTAAATTCTGAAATATTGAAACCTTTATTTGATGCTTAGTTTTAAATGCTTTTCTATTGAGGTTAAATTCATACCTTTCGCTTCTTAGTCAGAAGTCAGAAACACAGTCAAAAAGTAATTTCCAACCCAATAAATCCTTTATATTCTTGATCAGCAGTCGATCATCAGTCGATCTAGCCATGTCTCCTAATTTAGAATAATTTACTCATTATTTCTTAGTAATGTTATAAGGCATTAGTTACATATTAAAATTGCAGATTTGTCTACCCCGATAAAAACAAAGATAGAAAAGCTTCACGAATCTGAAAACTTATGAAATAGTTATGATTATGTGTCTTAAATCTGCATTTAAGATAAACAACAAAAATTTTAATTAAACTTGCGCTTGAACTCGGTCAATTCGCTTTTATAAGTGCGTCTAATCCATGATTTTTGCACCAGGCGCGCAGAAACTTCAGCAAGCAGCTGATCTGCTGAATTAATAGTCCTGAAGTAACGGTTTCTAAAAGAGGAGAATGTAAAGATCTTCTCTGATTGGTCAATTCAAATGTAAACAAAGGGCGGCCATTATTATTATTTTGAAAGAACCGTTACATGTACCTGATCTGCTGAATCAATAATCCTGAAGTAACGGTTTCTAAAAGAGGAGAATGTAAAGATCTTCTCTGATTGGTCAATTCAAATGTAAACAAAGGGCGGCCATTATTTACATTTTGAAAGAACCGTTACATGTACCTGATCTGCTGAATCAATAATCCTGAAGTAACGGTTTCCAAAAGAGGAGAACGTAAACATCTTCTCTGATTGGTCAATTCAAATGTAAACAAAGGGCGGCCATTATTTACATTTTGAAAGAACCGTTACATGTACCTGATCTGCTGAATCAATAATCCTGAAGTAACGGTTTCCAAAAGAGGAGCACGTAAAAATCTTCTCTGATTGGTCAATTCAAATGTAAACAAAGGGCGGCCATTATTTACATTTTGAAAGAACCGTTACTTGCAGGTTGGAGAAGTACTAAACAGCTGATCGCAATTTACTTGCTGCTAGGCACCTTGTTGCTGTTTCTGTTTGCCTGGTAGATACAAATCATGAAATTTGTTAAATTCCTGGGGTTTTCCTGCCCCCGTATTTGGGATAATAATTGAAAAAAATCGAACAAAAATGCTTACTGTTTTTGTCTTTCTAAAAAGTTAATTTATTCAGGAACACTTTGTATTGAAATTTTACTAAGGAGCAAGTGATAGTGTTTAAAACTTGGATCCTTAGTGGGTATATTTATGGCTCGGTTCATTGGCTGTATAAAGACCCTGCAACTGGCGACAACTCTTATTCAATGGCAATCCTGCCCCTATGTTTTCAAAGAGAAACCTTTTGCTTTGAACTCCGAAAACTAAGTAGGCACGAAGGGGCAATCCTACTCCAAGACACTTGTCATTGTCCCCTCCGTTAAGCGTCAGAACTTTTCAGTCGTTCATTAGATTCTTACCTTTGTAGACCTGATTTCCTTCTTTTCTAGCCGTTAAAAACCAAACGCTTTGCACTTATTGCCTTTCCTGGCATTCAAATTTGATTTTGTATCACCCTTTTATAACGAGACGTCGGTCGTGCTTTCCTCTTTCCTGGCTTATTCAGTGCCCTTTGTGTGATATTTCTGTTTTCCTTTAGAATGGATAAGAACCGCATGCGCAACGGGGTCAAAGGTGGTAAGTACGGGACACACGAACTGTGAAAGCTAGAGAATCCAGGGGGGCGGGACGTCAGCCAAAACATAATCAGGAGCTTTTTGCATGGATTTCCAATGAAACACACATACATAAATTGCAAGTCATTTTTTTCCTCCTTGTGTTTTCTATTCGATTAATTTTGACACTTGACATACACTTCCTCACTCATACCAATAAGCTGCCCCAGTAGCCATATTGTCTACTCTCTCCATTTTTGACAGTTGCTCACACATACTTTGTTTATATGCCTGTGTGCGTTCAACCTTCTCTCAATCTTCCTTCTTCTCTCTTCTGTTTTATCAGGAAAAGAAAATAAAAAAATGGTCCAGTAGTCCCAATAATGTCCTCTCTCTCCTTTGTTTTAATTATTTTCTTCTTCTTTCCTCCCTTTTCCCCTCTTTTTTAGGCACAAATATGGCGCGCGGCGAACAGGCTCCCCTCGACCCCGTCCGTGCTTCGCCGGAGGAATCGCCGTTGATATCGCGGGCGCTGATGCCGCCGCCTCCTGCTCCGCCCAAGAAGGAGCCGCTGCTGCAGCTGGAGCAACCCGGCCAGCACATGGTGGCCCTTAAGCCCAAGTACTTGCCCAACCTAAGGGGCCTGATGTTCCCGAAGCTGGTCTACGAGCAGGCCAAGCGTCTGGTGATCACGCCGCTGCTGGCCTATAGCCATGACCCCGTGGCCGCTTTGCGGCTGCGCGGCGCACGCTGTGCCAGCTTCGAGCTGCCCAAGGATATGTTTCCCCGTGGCGCTCCCGTCTGGAAGATCACATTCCTGCCGGAGGAACTGCTGCCGATGGGCTTCGACGCCGGCGGCGTCTTCGGGACCGGCGTCCTGGCCCGCAAATACTATCCCACGGACTTGTTGAGCGCCGAGCACAAGGGCCAAACGCCGCCCCTGTTCATCGGCCATCGCAGCTCGAGCTTTATCCTACCCAAGGGGTTCCAGGCACAGGCCCAGGCCAAAGGCAATGGCAAGGGCAGGGGTCAGATACAGACGCCACCGAAGCGCATCCAGCCGCTGACACCGGCACCGCCGCCCTCGCCGGCCTTCAAGCGCAGCATACTCAAGCCCAGTGCCGAGGTTACGGCTGAGATGAATCGTCGGCTTGCCCTCCACAACATATCCGTGGTCGAGATGGTCATCATGCCGGCCTTCCGCAAGCCACCGTCGCGCTATCCTGCCGCCGTTCCAATGCAAATGCAGTACAACATGTATGCGCCCGACATGAGCAGGGTTATCTTTGCCATGCAGGAAATCAGCCCGATCGTCGTGGCCATCATCTCGACGGTCCATCAGCCGAACGTGCCGGCGGTGGCGCTGTCCACCATGGACAACGAGCCGTGTCCCAGGTTCACGCTGCCCGCGGATATCTTTCCGGTGGACACCAACCGGCAGGGGCCACGCTTCCTGCCGCAGCGCTTTCTGCCCGATTTCTGTGATGCCGGCTGTGTCTTCCCGCCGGGCTCGCTGCCCGACTCTGTGTTCCAGGGCGCCATCCGGGCACACATGGACCTGGCGCAGCATCACTATTCGATGACGCCGCCCCTCTTCGTTGGGCGTCGCAAGCAGCAGCAGCAGCAGCCGAAGGGTGGCAAGGAAATGGTCCAAGTTTACAAAATCGACACCATTGCCATGCAGCTGAAGAAGCTGGCTCTGAGGAATATGGCAGCGACGAAGCAGAACCCCAACACCAGGGTCCCGCTTCCCGAGAGCACTAAGCGCTCCAACGACTTCAAGATGTCGGTGGCAGCCGGCAAGCCCAAGGGCTTCGTCCTTATCGAGTCTGACCATGTTCCGCGCGGCGCCATCCGGACAGATTTCTTTGGGGCCTTCCTCATGGGATGCTTCTTTAAGATCATACCCGATGTCAAATGTTTATTTGAGTCCACGTCCGAGTCTGAGGAAGATGACGAAGACCTGTACGCCATGGATTATCCGGTGACTGGCCTAAACGGGGGCAAAGCTTATCAAGTTGGAGAGGCGGAAGCTGGAAAAGCGGTAATCAAGGAACCCAAAGCTGGGGAAGCGGAGGTTAAGAAGCCCGAAACTGGGGAAACGGAAGTCGAAGCTGAGGAAATAGAAGTCGAGGCAGCCGAAGCTGAGGAAACGGAAGTCAAGGAACGCGAAGCTGAGGAAACAGTTAAGGAAACGAAAGTCGAGCAATCCGAAGTTGAAACGGAAGTCGAGGTCGAAACTGATGACGAAGCTGAGGTCGAAACAAAAGTTAAAACTGAGGTCGAAACCGAGGATTACGAGACCGAAGAGTGCGTAGCCGAAGAGTTCGAGTCCGAAGATTGCGAGTCCGAAGGATACGAGGCAGAAGAGGTCGAGTCCGACGGATACGAGGCTGATGACTGCGAAACCGAGGAGTTCGAGGCTGACGAGTGCGAGACCGACGAGTTCGATCCCGATGACTGCGAGTCCGAGGAGCACGACCCCGACGAGGTCGAGACAGACGAGTTCGATCCCGATGATTGCGAGTCCGACGAGTTCGAGGCTGAGCAATCGGAGGGCGAAAAGCCCCAGATGGGGCCCCAGCATGACGACTCCCACATCGCACAGCCCGTGGCTAAGAAATCCAACCTAAACAGTAATTCCAAGATGTTCCACCTATACCATAGAGTAAATTTCCATTAACTGCCTTCCATTTTCCAGTTAGACTTACCGATAACGATAAGAACGATTCCACCAAGCCGGCGTGCCCCGGCTGCGCCAAGATCTACAGCTACTTCACCGTCGACAGCAACCTGGACGATATAGCCGAGGCGGCCGGGGACCTGGACACTGCCCGCTTCGAGGTCATAGTGCATCCCTCCGAGCTGCCGGGCATGAACGTGGAGCGAGCTGTGGAGCAGTTCCGCCAGGTGCTAAGGTGTCGCAACGAGATTCGCGCCAAGATGACTGGCATGATCAGTGCACACGTGGTCAAGATGGAGGCGGATCACAAGCTGCTGCTGGCATCTTCCGCCCCGGCCACGATCTCCAAGCGCGTGTTTCGAAAGCCGTGCTCTCACTGCGGCAAGCCACATTAGAAGAAATTGATAACGGATAGCGGTTATCGGATATCGATTACATGTTGTTGCATGTGTAGATAATAAATATACAAAACTCTTTAATGGTTTCTCAATTTTATTCAGGGGCTTTTCTCGGCTCGTCACGTCTCACTCCCGACTCTGTATACATACATATATATTATTTAGCTTTGCGTTTTGGAATTTAACTATAGAGTGTGTGTGTTCCAGGCGGCTGTGTGAGTGTGTGTGGGATAGGCTGTGCTTTAATCGGAAATCGTAGTCGGTAATTGTTAATTGTTAATCGTCTCGTTTTGGGTTTTGTGTGGAGTATTCATTATTTAGTCTAGGACGCCGAACCAAAACATCTAGATTTGTATAGCTAGCAAAAAAAAAAAGGAAATCGAATGGGGAAATATCTATAAATATATATATATCGCCTTCGGTGTATTTACAATTCCTAATAATATTCAAATATTAGTTAAATATATTACTTCTCGTGTCTTTTTCTCGTTTTAAAAAGGGAACTCAAGCGTTAAAAACTCGATAAACCAATTAATTGCTCTAGAATTCGATGGAAACACATCTAGTTACCAATTCGGAGTAGTGGACAACCTTTTTTCTTGTAATTTTTTTTTGTTTCGCTTAATTTTTTCTGCTTCGATTACAAATAAATTTCACAACTGTAAAAACCTTAAACATACAGATGCATTTAATAGCTAGGATATCCAAAAGGGAGAGCTCCTTATATCTGCGACTAACTTGCGATGCAAGCAGGGGTGCCAGGTTCGAGGGGGAAACGTAAGACAACAAAATTCACCTAGCTCTGCCCTGTCTCGTCCTATTACATAACGTCTACAATATGCATAATAATTAATATAAGGTGTGTGTTATGCAAACTAATTTCTACGCAATTCACAATTCGCTTTTAGTTTATTTGTGTAATTATTTTTGTTTGTTTTCCATGTTGCATTAACTTTAGTTATTTATATATATATTAACTATATAAACTGTTCTTTTTTTATTCATTTTTTACATGCACAATCTCATGAGGCCAAAAAACGTAGACAATTTTGTTAATATATCGTGTGTCGGTAGTGTATTGTGTGGTGTTTACTCGTTACTCGCTAACCGCTACTCGTTACTCGCTCACTTTTGCCTTTGCTTTTACCTAAGGAAAAAAAACCTATAGAATTAAGGTCCTAAGACTTATGTTTAGAGAGACCGACTGAAACTGAACCTCCTCGCCGCTTCCTTACTTCTTTATATAGCATATTTATATATTTATTTTATATATATATATTTATAAGTCGTACTAGATTTCTTGCTAAACATTTCCTTCCTTTCTGACCGGAGATTTGCTGACAACAAACAATCGCAATACATAAACCTTGTATGTGGCCGTGTTTCGTATTCGTATTCGTATTAGAAGTATGCTCGTAATATATGTATAAAGGGCGTGGGTGTAATATCAATGAACTGCAAATTGCCAGGGTTCAGGGTTGCTTTCTAGGGTGCTTTCTAGGGTGACATGGACAGGGACATGGACACACGGTTGCGGTTACAGAGATTGCCTGGCATATCCTACTCCTACTCCCCACCATCCTCCCGCTCCTCCGCAAAACAACATAGAAAAATAAAGGGAACACGTGGGGCGGAGGCGAAGGAGGATGCGGCTGGGGATTGTAGCAAACGGATGATTGGAGGTCTGGAGATTGTGTGTGTCGTCGTGAGTGTCGCCTTCGGAGGAGCTTCGGGTTGAGTGGTTCGACTAGGCAGGGAGCGGCGTTGCTGCTTCCGGATTTCTTTAGATCTGACCCACCAGCTCCTGTATGCTGCGCAGTAAGTCTTCCATATTTCACAAGAGATCCCGATGGAACACCCAGGTGTGTTTTGTATGGGCAAACTTGTGCGACAGCCACTGCGACTCCAGCAGGTTGAAGCGATCCTGGCTCAAGTATAGCGGTTTGCCGCGCCTGCAGGAAAGGGATTAAAGATTAGTTGGAGAATACGCATACGACTTATGATTGACACTCACTTGAGATCGCGATCCTCCTCATCAAAGTCGTCCAAGTAGAGGGAGCCCCAGAGGCAGGCTCGACGGCCGCGTATAACGATAATGTACGTCGAGGTGACCACCAGGAAGATGCCAATGCCGCCGCCGCAGGATAGGGTGTGCTGCAGAAATAGAAGGGCATTAAAATATAAAACACTGCAGGATCTGGATCTGGCAGTCACTCACCCGCACCGCCTCGCAGCAGTCGTTCTCCGCACAACAGTTCTGTTTGAGGCACACAATCGTCCCGCACAGCAGGCAGATGGAGCTCTCCTTGGGCACCTTGTAGCAGTTGAGGCAGGGCCGTTCGTGGTAGTACTGCAGAGGGAAACAAACATACATTTAGCTTATGGATTCCGGTACGGATTGGATCCCGTCTCACCGTAAACAAGCGTTCGTACTCGCGCGGCAGCTCGAGGAGGCGCGGCTGCTGCCACAGCGAATGCTGATTGATGAGCACCAATTCGCGCACCGTATCCGTCGGCGGTCGCACGTCCATTAGCTGCTGGCACCAGAACTGCGGCAGCGTCTGCTCGGTGCCGGGTATGAAGCACAGGCCCTTGCTGGCATTGAAGCAGTCCCAGTCCATGGAGTCGGTGACCAGTTCCAGGTAGTAAATGAGACGCACAAACTCCAGCGGCGGCGCCGAAATCTCTGGCATCTCGTGGTGATACAGATGCTGGCGCAGCAGGGCGGCCACGCGCAGAAAGGGCAGGCACAGCGTCTGCAATTGCAGTTCCATGGACTTGAGGTTAACCTCGGATGATGTGGAGGAAGCGGCTGCTGCGGCTAACGGAGCTGACGAGGCTGTTGCGGATGGGGAGGCACCTGCGGAGGTAACAGTAACTGTGACGCCGGAGGATGTCGAGGCGGCTGATGCTGCTGCTGCTGCTGCCGCAGAGCTGCTGGTGCTGGGTATGCTGTCCCGTCGCAGATGTGACAGCTTGTTCGTGTGCCCCAGCACCAGGGCCATAGCCTTGCCCAGCTCCGAGGAGCTGGCCTGCTGCTGGTGGTGGTGGCCACCAACTAGGCGCCGGCGTGTGTAGGTGGAACTAGCTGCGGCAGAGGCCTCCGCAGGGGGACTGCTACCGCTCTCGCTGGCGCTCCTGCCGTAGGTGGCCAGTATGTGATCGCACTCGAGATCCGTGAGAGTGACGCACAGCTGGACCACAATCTGATAGTACAGCAGGTTGTACATCACCTTCACCATGCAGGTAAAGTAGTCTGAAGGGAGGAAGATAGTATCTCTATGAGCACAGGACACTACGGACCGAGTATTAGAAATAATAGACACTCACCCTGGTCGAGATGCAGCGGCGCCAGCAGTATAAACTTGAGCAGCAGCGCTATGGGATCCGCCAGCAGGCTGGGTATCAGCTCCAGGCAGTGGGCCGGCAGGGGCTCCGTTTCGCTCACCGGCAGTCCGGCCAGCGAGGCCCAGCTGCTCCACAGCGGCCACTCGACCAGCACGCGGACATGCACCGACAGCACATGCAGCAGCGGCACAATGCAGTCCCGCTTCGGCTTGTACCGCGTGGCATTCGCCGAGCACAGCGACCCGCCGCGCTGTATGATCTCCGCCTCCAGGTTGGTGCGCGCAATCGAGGTCACAAAGATGAACAGCTTGCGGAAGGTGATCGAGGCGCACTTGACCTTGCGCTGGGCTATGTTGGTCATCACCTCCATGGCGTGGCCCATGGCCTCCGTCAGCTTTGTGGGCTGCTAAATATGGGAAAGAGAAATTAGGAGGGATTCGAAGGGATTCCTTATCTCCATACTCACCGGTATCGTCTCGTTCTCCTTGATCAGATCGGTTAGATCGGCCACTAGGCGCTCGAAGGGCTGATTGCCCGAGCGCACCAGATGCGTGGGCCTGTCCAGCTGCGGACTGAGCGGAAGCACCGAGTTCGAGAGCTGCCGGCACACCGGGCAGTAGAACTCGCCGCGGTCCTGCACCGGCTGCCGCTGGGTGGTGTACAGCGTCTTGAGGTACGCCTCCAGGCAGCCGAGATGGACGTGGTGGCCGCACGACTGCACGTGCACGCCGTTGTCGTAGGCCATGTTGTTCGAGAGATACCAGGACTCGTCGCCGAACTTCATGCTGAGCAGCTCCGTGCGCCGCCCGAATTCGGCGGCCAGCCGGGTGGCATGCGCCAGCTGGTACTCATCCTCCACATTCAGCGGCAGGGGCAGTCTCTCGGGTATGCGCCGCCGGTGGCCAACGATGCCGCTGGACTCGACCAGCACCACGAGGCCGATGGGGTTCGATTCGGTGCTGGGCGTGGTGCAATTGCAGATAATGCAGTCGTATTCCTTCTCGCGCGGCTGCTCCTCGTACAGCTCCTCCTCGTCGTCGTCCTCCAGGCCGTAGTCCATGCTGCTGGCCGCCGCGGCTGCCGACTGCATGAACTGCTTCTGCTTGTTGGCAAAGTCCTGCATCATTTTCTGCTGGCGCTCGCGCGCCTTCTTGCGACGCTCCTCCTTCTCCTTGGTCTCGCGCGCCTTCGCCTCCGCCTGCTTCTCGCGCTGGTTGGGCCAGAGGCGGGCGCGGATCTCGTCGATGCTCAGCGCACACAGCTCGTCCTGCTTGGCGATCTTGCGCAGCAGATTGCCAATGAAGAAGGGTCCGTCGCCGATCCGGGAGGCGGACACGTGGATGTTCTTGTAGTTGCGCATGCCTCCGCTGGCACTGCCACGTCCCCGCTCAGCCAAGGCGGTGCTCGAGGTGCTGGCCTCGTTGCAGTCCACGTCCATGGAGTCGTCGGCCAACGATGCTCGTTCCTCGCCATCGCTCAGCGAGAAGCTGTCCAGCGTGCCCGAGAGCTGCGAGTGCAGCTTGAGCAGCAGCGACAGTATGCTCTCGTCCAGGTTCAGCTCGTCCTTGTTGCTGCTGCCGCCGCCGATGGCAATGTCCACGGATCTTTTGCGCGCCCCGCCAGCCTCGTAGTTCATCCGCCGGCCACCACCACCGCCGCCGCCACTGCCGACGGCGCCGCTGACGCCCGAGTTGAAGCCACTGACGCCGCCACCGCCGGCGCCGACATTCGATGGCACAATGTCCATGTTGACGCTGCTGCTGGGCACGGCCACGGGCTGGACCCGCTGGAAGGGCAGCAGCATGCCGCTGCCCGTGGGCGTTGTCGGGGAGAACATCTCGTTGCTGGCCGGCGGCGGATGTGTGATTCCAGCCGCTCCACCAGCTCCGGGTCCAGTCCCAGCTCCGCCGCCCACATTGTTCGTCTCGGCCAGCAGGAGATCCCGACGTATGGCCACCTCCATGCCGCTCTCCGGCAGCGTGATCTGCTGCAGCGGAAAGTGGAAGTCGAGGGCGGCGGCGGGACTCATGTCCATGGCGTGGTCATCGTTGTCTCTCAGCAGCTCGTCCTCGTTGCTGTCCTGCCGGATCACAACGCCCGTTTCGGCGACCACCGAGAGATCGGGCGGCAGGGCCACCTCCATGCCAGGCACTCGCATCAGGGCCAGCGCCTCCGATACGCTCCGTCCTCGGACACCGCCCGAAGCCGTCAGTCCTAAGCTGCCACCGCTGGCTCCACCGCCGCCTCCTCCTGCTCCTCCAGCGCCGCCTCTTGTGGCATCATCGCCGTCCGTTTCGGACTGGCCGATCATGCGCAACGCCTGATCCGGGTCCGCGTCGACATCAAAGTCAAGGTCCGAGTAGAACGGATTGGAGCGGTAGCTGGAGGTGACCACCTGCGGGTCGCGCGACTTGAGCGACACCTTCTTGACCATCTGGCGGAGATTGCAGCTGAGATTGTCCGTGGGATAGCACTCGAACAGCTTGGGCGGCTCCTGGCAGCCATAACCGTAGCCGTGATGATAGCCCGAGCCGCCCGATGACTCGACCATGGCAGCAGCAGGCGGAGCACCGCTGCCACTGACGCCTGTGCCACCCACATCCTCGCTGGTCTCCACGGCGATTTCAAGCAGAAAGACGGCCAGGGCCAGCACGTGCTCCGACACATCGCGTGTGTGGACGGCGCGGAAGAGGATCGACAGGATGGTGGAGTGGAAGACGCGCGAGTTGAGGATGCGGCAGGGATCGCTGAAGGAGCTCGTGGCGGGCAGTGCCTGCGGCAGACGGAACGGTGGCCAGAGATTCCCGCTGGCCGGCATCTTGTCCTTGCTCTTCACATAGTTGGTGAAGCGGTCCAGCGACGACTGGAAGTCGCGTCGATGCACGGCCCGCAGGAGAACGTGGAGTGGATCATAGTGCTTCTCCCACACCTCGTCGATGGGGGTGAAGAGGCCCTGTTCCAGGTTCTCGCTGCCGCTCGACGGCGCCTTGTACACGGACAGCTTCTTGAGGAAGGTCTCGAAGTTCTTGGTGTGCACGTTGCCCGACCGCTCCGGCATCAGTTCGAGGAGCTGCGAGTGCGTCTTGTTCTCCGTGGAGAGCAGCGCACTGATCTCGATGATGCACTGCGTGGCCTCGTCGTTCCCCAGATTGGTGCGACTCGTGACCAGCGTGGCCAGGAAGGTGAGGAAGCCCTCCAGCATCGACGACTGCTCCGTCTTCTGCGTCTGCTTCAGCGGCGCCGTCTCCAGCCACTGGGCCACGTCGAACAGCTCGATGGTCTTCTGAAGGAAGAAGTACTGCGGCAGGTTCGTGGCGCAGATCTGCAGGAAGAACAGATCCATGTCGGCCATCGAGTTGCAGAAGTTCGCCTGGATGTAGGTCATCGCCTGGCCCTTGATCTGCAGTCCATTGCGCACCCATTTTCCGGCCAGAATCTCGTAGAAGAAGCTCTGAAAAGTTGAAATAGGTAAATAAATTAAATTAAAACTATAAATTAAACAAAACAGAGGATGGGAAAAAAAGGATTGAAGTCGGATCTGGGATTGAAGTCGTTTTCTGGGATAGTTTTTATTAAGGTTATTAATATTCTGACTAAAATTTAAATATTCCAAATTATACTAAGAAAATCGATCATAACAAAATAAATAAATAAATAACGGCAACGATTCCGATTAGCTTGTGACACATCGATGACCGATAGCCGACGTGCTATCGAAACTCGTTTTTGGAATGTCAACTCTCCGAGCGGCGCAGCTGATGTGCTGGCCAAGCATGCCAGCCTGCTCACACCAATGCTGTGACCTATGTATGCGAGAGCTCTCTCTTCCCCCTGCCAACAGCAAGAACCGCTTGTGACAAAGCATAAAGCAAAGAAAACAAAAAAAGAGCGTGTCTATATCTCTGTGTGTGTGTGTGTGTGTGTGTGTGCGTCAGAGTGTCTGAGTCTGCAAGGGGCAGAAAAGAAGAAAAACACAGCAGAGCAAGCACATCGCATTTCGTCTCATTTTTTAATCAATCTCGGAGGCAGCGCAGGCAGCAGTTCAAATTCGAGCCCCAGAAACCGAGCCAAACTCAACTCTCTGTTGTTTGTGGCGGCCGCATTCGCGTTTCGATTTTCAGCGGGCGCAGTTGCGTGCTAGACTGCGAGTGTGTGTGTGCGAGAGTGTGCGTGTGTGTAAACAATTCCTGTATAGGCGAAATTTAATCATAATATTTAAGACTCCCCAAAGCCAGCGTCATCGCCACCTCCGATCAGATTCGAAGCAAACAAATAACGCACACACGCCGCACTGCCTCCCCGCCACCCAACATGATGGAGTTTAGGAAATGGGGACTTCCCCTGATTTTGGTTACTCTGATATCCCTGCATCAACCGACGCCGGCGGAAGCGCTGATCGAGGACGTCCTGGACATCATCCATGTGGTCAAGGAGGTCACCTCTGGCGTACTGAAGGCCTGGGACATTGTCCAATCCTCCCCGCTGGCGGCCAACATTGACTTCCCGCTGATGCGGGAGAAGCAGAAGAAGGTCTTGCAGCGCCTCAAAGAAGTCAGCAAGCAGATAGACCACACCGAAGAGCAGGTGAGTCAGCGGTGGTTGAGAGTCACAGCACACAAGCCTCTCTAATTTCCACCCCGGTTTTGATACCCTTGCAGTGAGTAATGAGCATTACGGGGTATGAGAGAGGTGGATGCATGCATTCTTTTACCATTTTCTAGTTCAATTTAAATTATATTTTAACAAAACTCTCGTCATCATTTAGCTAATGC
Source organism: Drosophila watanabei (assembly GCA_008042575.1). Taxonomy (NCBI): domain Eukaryota; kingdom Metazoa; phylum Arthropoda; class Insecta; order Diptera; family Drosophilidae; genus Drosophila; species Drosophila watanabei. The sequence goes on from VNJS01014580.1 coordinate 119,978, forward strand.
TAAAAATTAAGAATTCAGAAATTCAGCATAAATTTAATATTTAAAAAATTAAATTGTATAAAACCTTTATTTGGGAAGCTCTGATGAATTAAGTTCTTTAATATTGGTAGTTTTAAATGCATATAACTCGACTAATTTAAAATATTTACACTACAATTTTGAATTTGTAAGCTACCTATTTCACAACTTCTATGTTGACTGCAAGGGTATACGACGTTCGTTCCAATGAACCAACTTTCTCGACTAAAACACCTAACCTTCTTCTTTTTCGGAATAACCCACTTCAGCACGCTCAATACGTTGCCTTGGCCATCGAATCGGTGACCAGCTATATGCACAGCAACGCCCCCATTATGGCCAAGATGAACGACATCACGGACACGATCAACAGGATCTCATCGCGATACCAACAGATGCAGAACTACGAGGCCCACAAGGACAAGCTGGAAATGACCACGCTTATAACATTTGCCGAGTGGACAGTGTCACCCAATGCCCATTCGGTGCACCATCTGATGGATCGATTGCACATAACTCTTCTGGGGAGCGAGGATAGGGCCAATGCCTCCAACAACCTGCTCGCGCAACTGGTCAACGCCTACGAGGTAATAAAGCCGGGCTTTAATGACTCGAACATAATTTGCAAACTGAGATAGCACCGTTAGGTGAGGGTTTTTTAGTTAAAAGAGATCGTATTTTAAAAAGTTGAAGGAGTTTTTGATGACCTTTTAGAAGTCAAACCTAGGGACCACTGTATCCGCCCGTTTGGCATTACGTTCCACTGTACTTAATGGTGGCTGGACTGGGATCGTGAATGGGGTGTCAATTTGCGAAACGCTTCCTGCACGGGCTACACTAACCCGGAATGAATCACTATCATCACGATCATGATAATGCTCATGCCTTGCTCTCCGAGGAATTGGATGCGGGTCTAGACATGGAACGAGGCGCAGGGCCTTTAACTTTGGATGATGAGCATTGTAAACTCGACTTTCCGGTTGCTGCCGCGTCACTTGTTAATTCGGCAAAAGAAAGTCTTTGCAGGGTATTAGTCATCGTCATCATCATCAAGTCGTGGTCGTTGTTGTCGCTAAATAACGGTAAACAAAGCTTGAAAGCAAGAGCTTCCACGCACTTTATGCAAAATGCTCGCCAAAACCAGAGGTTCTGTCCCCCCTTTCTCTGTCTGTATGGCTTTTTTTTTGTATTTGCGTGAGGTCAAAGGTCTGGTGTCAACAAAAGACTGCGGGACAAGTTAAACAAAACAAAAATAAGAGAAAAACACAGTGGAAATAAAAACAAACGGCAGAGGGCAATGCAGCAGTGCCGCCCTCATGCAGAGAGCAACGGTGGCAGAGAGCGCATCTCTTTGTTTGTGTGCATTGCGTCAAGGTGGGAGCGGGACAGTCCACGCACTGCATGGAGAGAAAGAGAAAGAGGAAAGCGAGGAGTGAGAGCACTCACAGCTGTTTGGCATACCAATTACACGCGGACAACAATAACAACAGCAACTGTAACACAAACAATGAGAGTGAGAGAGTACAACTTTCTAGTTATCGATTGGCTGTGCATGTGCAGAAATGATCGCCAAATCGATTGTGTTGTATAATTAAGTTAGCCAATTGCAGTGTATTATTTAAGTCGCCACAGCCGAGGGATTTTAACCAAACACAAAAATTTGCTCAATTTGTGATTGCGGGCGCGCTGCTGCTGCTGCTCACCAATACTGATGTCTGCCCAGAATAAACAAAAACAACAATGGGGAACGTAAAAAGAGCTTCCAGTCGTCAGCGGATTCGTCGTACACACATAAACACACTCATACGCTCGCAAACGAGCGGAGCTGAGCGAAGCGCTTTAAAACTGAAAAAACTGAAAAAATCACAGTAGCCCACGACCAGCACTCAGAATCACAACACACACAGCAAAAGGCGTGTAAAAAATTAAATAGGCGAGCGCGAATTAAAGTAAATCGCAAATAACGCACAATCAGATTTGGGAAAATTTAAGTGAACAAAAAGTCCTAAAACGAGACTTGGTGTTGTCCCCAGCAAGCAGTGCTCTGTCCGCCAGTGCACAAGCAGTGCAAGCTGACAGGCAGGCAAGCAGGTGGACGCGTGTCGTCGTCTTCTTCTTCCCCAGCGAAGAAGGAAGAAAAAGAAGCTCGAAATATCCAGGAAATCCCCTTGTTTCGTTTTATCCGCTGAGCGGATATTACTTATCATTAATAAGTACGCCACACCACACACACACACACACACGCTCAAAATGGCGTCGCCTTGTATCGCTGCTAATGCCCTTGCTGCCGCCGCCGTTCTCTTCTTGGTGATTTGTTGTGTGGAATCCGCCACCTCCGCCTCCGATGGATGGATACATCCGCGCACCCCCCAACTGGAGGTGGACGCCATGCGCACCGAGTACATTGCCTTGGAGCGTGCTCTGTGGGATTATCTGGCCAAGACGGCCAACAGTCAGAACAACAAGGAGACGCAGCTCCGGAAGGTGTTCGACTCGCACCGCGACTTTGCAGCCAAGCCCCTGATGGGACGCACCTTTGAGGAGCATCGCTACGAGCTGCTCAACCACTACGAGTGGTCGCTGCTGGAGCGGGATCTCATCTACATCAGCAAGCTGTACGAGACCTACAAGGTATCATCAGAGGACGAGGATTCCTGCCCAACCAGGGACTAAACTCTCATAGTAATCCGTTCAATCCGCTCTAACAGGAGACCTTTGTGAGGCAAAACTCAAGCGCCCAACTAGACCAACTGGCTGTGCTGGATCTGACCCGGGAAGTGCTGCGGAATGACAACACCATCTCGATGCCGCGCATCCTTGCGGAGATCGAACGAGTGATGGTCCAACAGACGCTCTACTATCGGGCTATGATCGTTAGTTGACCTTAGTACAAGATACTAACTAATGGACAAGATGATTATATAGAAACTATGCTTGAATCTATAGAAGACTATAGACAATCTATGAATCTATAGACACTGTAGCGGAAACCACCGATTTACGTAGCACTTTTTAACTAGCTTTTCAAAGTGATCTCCTTTTAAAAATCTGCATGATTTCAAACCGTATTTTAGTAAATGAAATAATTATTTGAAAGAAATGTAGCCACGCGATCAGCGCAATTATCCATATTCTGATGAATAGTTTGAATAGGTAAATAGCGATCTTAACGGCCAGATGTTACGAGCTTAATTAGAGCTAAAAACGAACAGGAGACTGCTCGCTCGCTCGGTTTACCACGGAAGGAATGCATGCTACAGCTGCACAGCCACAGCTGCTGGACAATAGACCTATATAGCCGTATATCTGCTGGCATTCCTAGTAAATACTCCTTCCGTTTTGCAGGTGTCCACCAACCAGATCTGCAACACACAACAGTCGGCGCAGCAGTTTGTGTACTCTCTGTACGCGGACATTGCTCTGACCGAGCTGAAGGCCTACACCATGATGGAGTTCTCGTGGATGATGCTGCGCGTGTATGGCAAGGGCAACTTCACCCAGGAGGCCGAGCTGATGCGAACGGACTACGAGAAGCGTACGGAACGTACCCTGAAGCTGCTCAAGGACGTTATGTTGCGAGCCGATCGCATTGTGTATCGCTGTGATCCCGACAAGTTTGTGAAGGGCGTCAACTACGACGAGGTAACCCGCCTGCTTCAGGGCTACATTGAGAACGAGGTGGATCTGAACAACGAGGAGACGTGCCGGGAGACCTGCTCCTTCTACCAGTCCACCCGCAGCGAGGGCTGTTTCAAGGATCTCTACTGTGCCCGCCAGCCCCGGTGCTCGGGTCGGCTGTACAACTGCCAGTTCGTGGACAGCGACATGTGGGTGTGCCCATCCGCGCAGAACAGCACCAGGCGGTACGAGTACATCGAGTATGAGAATGGACGCGTCCTCGGAAAGAGGGCCATGTGCACCAGGGGCACCACCAAGGTGGACAGCTGGTGGCGCTACCTACTCTGGCACTGCAGCTACTGTTTCTGCCTCTGCGACGAGCAAGGCCTCAAGTCGGATCGTTTCTTCAGCCTGCGGGATTCGGTGGCCGACGTAAAGCGCAACAGGTAAGGATGCTTGGAGACCCTTAGATTTATCTCAATAACTAATGTATCATGTTTGCAGGGTTGTGACTGGTCTGCGCTTTGTGAAGCTCAATCGTATCTTCCACCTGCAAATCCAAGAGGGCGAACTCCTGCCCCGCGGCGCCATCAATCAGAGCACGTTGGAGTGGAAGCCCGTCGACCAGTACAACATTTTTGATCGGGATGTGAAGAAGGGCGTCGACTATCACACCCTGAGCTACGAGAGTCGAACCATCGACCTGGACGATGTCAATACAGATGACAATAGCTTCGTGATAACCGGCGTGCGATTCAGGGTGGTGGGAACCCATCTCAACCTCGAGGCCTACTACAGCGAATTCGACTTCAAGACGGGCCAGCTCGTCCAGGTGGAGGGCAACAGCTATTGGAAGTCCAATGACAACACCGACGTCAGCAATAACAGCAAGGAGCGAAGGTGGGTTTATCCATAGATCGGGGGACTTTGAAACGAACTGACTTGATATTCTACCTTTCAGGCAGAAGTTGCGTCTGGAGAACGCGGACGTGTCCACGCGTACGATCGCACCCTCGATACCTCAGTCGCGCCACAACCAGTACATTGACTTCACCAACACTGGCCTGGACAAGGATGCAGCGCAGAGCACAGTGCCGTTCATTGACATCCAGGACGTGATCTCGAATCCGCCGGTGCCGCTGTCCGGCATTGGTATCTACTACAAGGGACGGAATGGCTATGGTGGCTTCCTCGGCCCCAAGATCATCACGTATGACTTTACGCCCCACGTCCAGGTGCCCAGGAAGAAGTTCTAAACGGGTCACGTACAGATGAGGCCGTGCCCGCACATATGTCATAGCTTTCTTAGTTGTACACACCCAAACACACACACACACTCTACACACCCCTGTCGCGCGATCCGAGTGGAGGAGAACGAACGAAGCGCCAGGCGAGACGCGAATATAACTCAAATTATATTGGAATTTAGCCATAAACAAAACAAAAATAAATAGAATCTGAATCTAAGAATCCGCCAGAAAACAAAATAAAGTCTACTCAATTCATAGAAGGAAGGGGCTGGGACTCACCTGGACACGGAGTGGATGGATCATGAGCAGGGGCAGCAGATACGGATGCGAGGGCAGCACTTCGCTCAGACTGATGCCCATCTTGGTGACCGCCTGGCAGACGAAGGCGGCCAGATAGCGGTGCAGTGGAAAGTGGAACGAGGCCTGCATCATCTCCTCCTGCGAAAGGGGAAGCTTAGGGGATTTGTATATATTGTATACATGTAATGTGCAACGTTTACTCACCATCGACAGATGCGCCTCCGAAAAGTATATCGAGTCCAGCCACTCGTGCAGCGTCGTCACACAGTAGTTGATGATCTTCTTGGCCAGGTGGGCGTGCGTGCCGTCCTGCAGATGGGAGATAATCGACCACATGGGATAGGCACTGGCCTCCAGTTCACAGGAGAATGCCGCATAGTAGCTATTCGGCTCGAATTCCACATGCGAGGCCGTCTCCCGCACGTTAACGTTCATGCCCTGGAGCATTTGGAGGAACTGGAACCACATGTCGATGAGGTTGTCGTCCCGCAGAAAGACCAGAGCCACCGATTCGTGCGATAGGACGTTGTTGAAGTCCGAGACTAGCGGCCAATAGCAGTGATCCTTCATCACCTGGCGGGTGCAATCGATGACAAAGTGGAAATTCTTGGAGGGATCTGCAAAGAAACACTCGATTTAGACCAACGGAAGGGGAAAACCAAGAGTGCGGTACGGATTTCACCATGCAGCGTGTTCTGGATGAGTATCTTGGACATCATTAGCTTCAGACTGATGATCATCACGTGCAGCAGGGACAGCTCGTTGACCATCTTGAGGGCTAGGCTCTCGTTGGAGAAGAGCTGGACGCTCATGTGCACCACACGGTTGCTGAGCGTGTCCGGATCGCGGGACATTTCCAGCACGGACGGTATGCGGCTGTAGTGCATCACAAAGGTGCGGGTGAGGTGTTCCTATTGCGGGTATAAAGAGGGACAGGTCATTATGAATTCAATGGAAGCTGGCTGCCATCATTTTCTCACCTTGTAATCCTGGTCGGGCAGCATGTTCAGCAGAAAGCAGACCAGGGTCTGCGGGAACTCGAACTTGAACGTCCAAAAGATGAACTCCTCGAGGAGCGTGGTGTGGACCAGATTATCGCCAAGCGCCGGCAGATCCCTGTACTCATCGGGCGGCTCTGGATTGGGGAATCTGTTGACCGCATCTTCGTACTTCTCCCGGTTGGCCTTCAGGAAGCGTCCGTTGCGCGTGTCCAGGCACGGTGCCTCCATGAAGTAGGCATACACCTCCGGATTGATGAGCGTGCGCGTCATTACCTTGCGCATTATCTCGCCCATGTTGTTCAGATCGATCAGCATGTTGGCGAATTCCTCGCACAGGTACGAGGTCATGGCGTGCACCTGCATCGAGGTGTCGCTGTGCTCCCGGAAATGCTGCAACAGCCGGAACAGTAGCTTTGGCATAATGGCCTCGGCCACAGCCAGGAGATTATTTGGCACCGGATCGCGGTTCACCCGATTATTGATGCCATGATCGCTGCAGAAGCCCTCGGCCTTCATCACGGATGTGTCGCCGCAGTCGCAGGCACCGCCCGCCTGGGACAGGAACATGTTGAAGTCGTGGTTGGCATGGTTGCCCTTCTTGAAGCAGTCGCGGCAGATGGACATGCAGGGGGAGATGCCGCAGGTGCGGCACCTGTATGCCACTACATGGGGCACCCACACCAGCCCGCACTTGGCATGGTTGTCATAGCTGCGCACTGCAAAACAGAGAGAGAGAGAAGGACACGAAATTTAATTACGAATTATTAGTGGCTTGGCTGAGAGTTGAAACAAGGTTACAAGGTTTAAGTGAGTTAACAGAGAGAGAGAATGTCTGTGCTGCTGCATCATTGGTCGAAGAGCCCTTTAAATTTTGTCGTAAATTGTTGCGCCATCAGGGAAATATTCGATTTGCATACGGCTTGGATTCTCCGCAACGATGTCTCCCACTTTTAACCGCATAAATGTTCCAATTTTACCAGGTTTATGTGACTGTGCTTTATCATTTTTTCTTTTTAACTATTGGTGGAATTTTCACATTTATATAGGAGATGCTTCATAGCCTCTTCTACTTTCAGTAACCAGGCACAGGATATATGTGGTCCAGGCTTTCTACAGATTATTCAATGGTTTATTTATTCCAAAAAGAATTTTTAATTTTCAACTAAACTATTTTTAAGCAAACTTAAATAGACAAATAGAGCAGAAGTTGGAAATTCTTCAATAAAAAAGGCAGAATTTCCACAGAATAGATACAAAATGTTTCAAAAGTGGTTTAAAACCAAGATTTTTTAGGAGGTAATGTCAGAATAAGTAGACAGTTTATATTTAAATATTCAATACAACAAATATAAGCAGTTACGCATTTTTAATTTTTTAAATATTAAATTAAATATTTATGCTTTAAATTACAAGCAGAGCTTTAACAAATGTACTTATTTTTTGTAGATTGTTACTCATGTAAAGGTCACCTGCTAGTTTTATTATTAGTTCAGAGTATCTGAGCGCTGTAACCATCAAGTTTACGATTAATGTAACGCTTTTTATTTGGGTTCAAGAGCATAAAGTTATTACATGCTAATTTTTAAAGTTGTGCTCTCATTATATTTAATTTTTATATTTTCTCGTACACAAATTTTAGCAAGAAAAATATTAACACAAAAATGTTTCCCATCCCCAATCATCGAAATAATCGATTTCGATTTTTGCCTGACCACCTGTAAATTGGCGAGCGATAACTTATCGCGAGGTTAATCGAAAAACCGCGTCGAGGCCAGCTGTTTTTGGCCACCTTGCTTTTGCGTTTGCCATTGCTATTGATATTGATTTGATTGAGTTCCAAAAATAAAATGATGCACTCATTGCTTAGTTAATTTTGCTTGTTGCGTGACTCTTAGCTTTTGTCTTTGGCCTGCCGCTGCCGTTGCCGTTGCCGTTGCGTTCTGGCTTGGACCTTGTTGGCTGAAAAGGTCAACGTCGGCCGCAAGCGGAAGGAAATCAATCGACAATAACAACAACACCAAACAGCAACAGTGGCAGTAGCGGTGCAGCTAAAAGTTGATTGACAATTTTTGTAAATGGCGATCGATCGTCAGCCAAGTTGGCAACTCTCTGCGTCGCCCTCGCTCGCTCCCCCTTGTGTTGGCCGCCATCTAGCCATCCCTCTCTAATTGAGAACTTTTGGACAAGGTTCAGTGAAATCGAACGAATCAAATCAAAGAAGTGAGTGGGAGCGGGGCAGAGGCAGAGAGTGGGGTGGGTGGCAGTTACACGGTGCATGGGAACGGAAAGAAGAGGTGCTGCACACACTCTCGCACAACATAACGGTCTTAGTCGGTCGGTCAATTGCCGATGACAGCTTACAGTGGGCCGCACACACACACACACATACTGTACACCGCACCCACTGTGCGTGAATTGGTGGCGTGTTTTGTCAAATCAACAACAATGACGACGGTCAATAAACTTTTGCAGCAGCGCATTAATTTCATGTGCAATTTTGCAATTGTTCTTCTATGTAAAAGGCCATCCAGCATAAAGCGCCGACAAAAGGTGTCATGCTAACCAAACAAGTGGCAGTGCACATCTACATTTGTGTGGGTGCGCATCAGTATTTAGTTTTTGTTTTTGCATGTCTTCTTTTTTGGACGGATGCTGCGGAAACATTTATTACGCAAGGCGAACAGCTGACACCCAGACACAAGGTGCAAGTTGCATTCCACTGTGCGTGAGCCTGTGTACGTGTGTCAGCCAGCGCAGCCAGTCTGTGTGAGCTGACAAGTGGGACAAAACAAGAACGAACAGCAACCATAAACGATAAAAGCCACTTTGGCGACATACGCAGGCTGGCACAAGAAATAAGTAGTAATCATAAAAAATATGCACAAATACGGCACACACAGCATGGCAGATAGATGAGCAGTTGAGATTAAATTGGGCTAAAGTTGACTCCCCTAATCAGTGTGTGTGTGTGAGTGAGAGCGGTTGATTGCTGTTGCCATGGTGGTGCACTCGCATCGTACTCTTCGTGTTGCCTTGCACCTTGCTGTTATTATGCTCTCTCTCTCTCTCTCTCATCCCGCTGCCGCTCCCACACCCTTGGCTTTGCGTGCCCTACAACAATTTCATACGCACACACACAAACACATACACATACAGCGCACAGGTATCTCGCACTCACACTTGCAGCGTTTCAGGGGCAACGGACTTGCCTGCGATCAGCTGGTCGCGATAGAAATGCAACATATATCGATAAATCGTATGGCGAGAAACTGGAACTCGAACTCGAACTAAATCGTTTTCGGCAGATTTTATGCTTACCAATTTTAACAAACTCCTGCGGCGTTCGCCCGCCGGCAATCAGCCATCGTATCCACTCGATGTTGTCCGGATTATCGATGGGCGTGCCCGGATTGAACAGGGTGTCCATTATTGAGTCGAGATCGGGCGTGGGTCCGCCGCGGCAGCACTCTGTGTTGATCAAAGCGGCCACCTCCTTGCGGCTGCGCAGACTAAATGAGGAGGCGCCAAAGAAGAAGCTGGCCTTGGCGCCCGCATCGCCAGCCGGTGCTGCTGATCCGGACCCCGTGCCAGAGCCAGCTGCCGCTGCTGCTGCTCCTGGCGCGGCAGATGCTGCTCGTGGCGGCGGTGGCGGAGGTGTGGCGGCCGCTACACTAGAGTCCCAATCATGAAATGGGGAATGCGAGTTGCTGGCTGTGCTGGCGTTGGTGGTCATGCTGGCTCCGGCCACAGCTGCTGCTGCGACCACGGCAGATGCACCGCCAGAACTGGTGCCGCCGCCAGTGGCTCGCGATGTTGCGTTCACGGTGGAGCCCACCACGGCAATGGGTGCATTACTCTGTGGCAGCACATAGACGGAAGACAGATCTACATCGGAGGCGTCGCCGTCGGCGTCCTCCTCCTCCATGGCCTCACGCACCAGCTCTGCCGCCTCCTCTTCCTCTATGCTGATATCGGCATTGGACAGGTTGTCATCCTCGTCCATGGCTCAGGATGTTTGCGAGAGAGCGAGATGAGGCTGCTGCGCCGCCTGTGAGTGGCGTTTGGTATTTGGTTGTTGTTTGTTGTTTGGTGACGTCGCCGACGCGGCTGCTGGGATTTGGTTCTGGAATTCCACTTCTCCGTCTTTTCTACGCTTCTTTCTGGGGGTTTTAAACAAGTTTTCTTTTTCGGCTGCCGCCGCGACTGCGACGACTGCTGCTTCGGCTGCTTCTGCTGCTGCTACTGTTGGTGGTGGCTTCTCCTTGCCCAAGCACTGACTGTGTCTGATTTCTTGTTGTTGTTAATGTTGTTGTTGTCTGTGGACTAAACTGACTTTTTGTTTATTGGGGAGCGAGCACTGTGTTGCGTTTCGTATTGAAAATTTTGGAACGGAAATAACTTGAATGGGGACCACTAGGAGATTAACTGTGTGTTTGGTGTTTGGCAGATATATTGACGATTATATTGACGAAACGACGAGAAAACAGATAATTTCACAACACCAAAACACTCGTATCTTGACTCCGGGCTCAGTGGAGACTCTGCTCTCACATTTCCACTACGTTCTACTACAGCTGCTGCTGCTTTGGCTTTGGCTCTGGCTCGGCTGACTCTCGGGTTTCTCGTTTCAATTGACGTGACGTCGCCCGCCCGGCTAGCTATATCCCCATCGTCCAGATGCGGAGTGTCTTTGCTCCTTGCCGGCCGCCGAATGTTTCCTTTAGTAATTTCTCGATGGCTGCGCCTTGGATTTCGGTTTGCTTTGCTTTTCACGCTGTTTCATCCGCGAGTCTTGCGAATAAGAGATACGCACACATACTCGCGTCGTGGGACACACACACACAAGACACACACTCGCGCGCGGGGCGCACACACCGTACACACACGCACACTGGCAAGTGTGGCCAAATATATTATTCGAGCATTGAACTCCCCAATTACACCTATATTCGCACTAAGTCCGGCAATCTGTGGCCCTGCTCGGTGGCTATCTATTGTCCGTGGTCCTCTGGCAGCCCGTTTGACCGCCGCCTTTAATTGCGAACGCGTTTAATCCTGGCAATTTCGATTTGCTTGCTCCACGAAACCACGAATGAATAAAATCGATACACAAGAGTGCAATGATATCGATATCGCATATCGCACAAAAGGTGTACAAAGTAGAGCTGCAAACTATCGATGGTGGATGTTTGCCGTTTTCTACGCCATATATTCGATAAAATACTTTTGGATATTTGTAAATTAAAAAAATAAATTTAAAATAAAGTAATATAGACATCTTTTGCACAAAATGCACAAAACAAAGTTCGATTATAACATTTATAGCCACTTCTGCAGAGAAATTTAGAAAACTGCAATATTATAAAATATAAGTATAGAAATTCTTTTTTTTTTTAATCGAGTGCTATGGCTCTTCATAATTATCCCACCAAAGCATAGTATTTTTGTCGTACGTGTACAAGTTGAAAGTAAAAATATATTTACCTGTTAAATAATTAATTTCTATTCAAAAGTAAATTACAGGTGCAAAAGATATGTATCGAGTACAAGAGCTATCGATAACAGCCCCCCCGAGTCTCCACAAAACCTCAAAGAACTCGACTCACATTTCATTTTTTTATTTCTACATTTATGCTGTATTTATATAAAAAATAACCGCAGCAGAACAATGGGGGCCTCACACTCTACAGACGACGACCACGGCGACCGCCCTTCCTGCGGGTGGAGTCCGATGGGATGGGGGTAACATCCTCAATACGGCCGATCTTCATCGAGGAACGGGCCAGAGCGCGAAGAGCGGACTGGGCGCCGGGTCCGGGGGTCTTGGTCTTGTTGCCGCCGGTGGCGCGCAGCTTGATGTGCAGCGCGGTGATTCCCAGGGTCTTGCACTTCTCAGCCACATCCTACAGGGATAATCGGCGAATTAGTACTGTTTCCGAGTAAGGATTCGCTCCGCTTACCTGGGCAGCCAACATAGCGGCGTAGGGCGAAGCCTCGTCACGATCGGCCTTCACCTTCATGCCGCCGGTGACGCGGGCAATTGTCTCGCGGCCAGACAGATCCGTGACATGGACGAAGGTGTCGTTGAAGCTGGCGTAGATGTGGGCTACGCCGAAGACGATCTCGCCGTCGCGGACCTGGGGTCCCAGCTGGACCTGGACCTCCTCCTTCTGAACTTTAGCCTTCCTGGGTGCCATTGTGTGGAATCTGCTCGACGATAAGCAACTAAAATGGAGAGCAAACACTAGTCAGTCACCGGCTCGCAACACAACAACAACAGTTCCCGGGCACCACAAACAAACAAAACAGAATCGAAAAATAATTCAGCCGCATCCACACCGTGGCGTCGAATATTCCCATTTTGGGTGGCGTAATTGCGTTGCCAGTCAATTGCACTAGTTGTTGCATCGTTCCGTTTGTGGCGCCCGATTCGCAAATCGCAATATTTTCACACAAAAAAAAAAGTAATGGGGGAGAAGACCGAGAACGAACCAATTGCTTGAACCGGATACGAAAAAAGAAGGCAAAAACACAGCTGCTGAGCCGATAGCTATCGCAGCAGGGTTGCTGTCCGGCCGGGCAATCGATAAGTCACCATGACGTGTGGCAGCCCTGGTCGCTTAAGACTGCGGTTTTTGTAAACATTTCGCCAAAATCGCTTGATTTTGCTTTCAAAACAGGTCCACAGAACCCCTCTAATCACAATTAGCATGCGAACTTGTTAATCTTTCGTTTTAGACAAACTTTTCCCGGTTTATTATAGTGCCTTCATGCACACTAACAATAGCGATGTTCTTGTCATATACACAAAAGCAGGGAACAGCAAAAGGAATATCCGGCTTCCGGATCCATCTCTCTACAGACGACGACCACGGCGACCGCCCTTCCTGCGGGTGGAGTCCGATGGGATGGGGGTAACATCCTCGATGCGGCCAATCTTCATGGACGAACGGGCCAGAGCGCGCAGAGCGGACTGGGCGCCGGGTCCGGGGGTCTTGGTCTTGTTGCCTCCAGTGGCGCGCAGCTTGATGTGCAGCGCGGTGATTCCCAGGGTCTTGCATTTCTCAGCCACATCCTACAGGGGGAAGCAAGAGTAGACACCTTTAGGGCCGAGCTCCTCCAGCAAGCAGCAGCAGAAAACTCACCTGGGCAGCCAACATAGCGGCGTAGGGCGAAGCCTCGTCACGATCGGCCTTCACCTTCATGCCGCCGGTGACGCGGGCAATGGTCTCGCGGCCAGACAGATCCGTGACATGGACGAAGGTGTCGTTGAAGCTGGCGTAGATGTGGGCCACGCCGAAGACGATCTCGCCGTCGCGGACCTGGGGTCCCAGCTGGACCTGGACCTCCTCCTTCTGAACTTTAGCCTTCCTGGGAGCCATTATGATGTGATTTGTCGATCAGCAACTGCGGGATAGCAAGGGAATGCAGATTTATAACACACCGTGGCTTCACAATCACAAACACAAGTGCGTGCGCACAAACAAAACAAAAAACATAAAAAAAAAACGTGGTTGCCGGTCGGCTTTCCCTCAGTTTTCAATCGAGCCATTGAGCACTCTTGAGTGGGGCACAGTTTAAAGGCCTCAAAAGGGCTTTAGACACGGATTTTTAGCAAAATAATTAAAGGGCAAAGATTTGGACGAACCACTTGCGTGAACCGGATATCAAAAAAGAAGGCTGTCGTAGCTGTCAACAGAGCTGCAAAGACTTCGATGTCACTATCGATACTATCGATGTTTTTTTTTCTAATATGGTAACATTGGTGATAGAACTTGTCCCTCCACGGCAGCTGGTCCCACCTAAATTAGTTTTGAAGGGCCTTAGCGGACCCCGTAATTTTTCGTGGAGGCACAAAGTTCTAGGGCATATAGGATATTTTCGTTTTCTCTAGAACCTTTACGATACTGAGAAAAGGCTTGTAGGAAGTCATAAGTTTTCAGAAAGGCTAATGAGACGGGGATGCCAGACTTCGCAAAGGTATATATGACAAAAACATAGAAAATAAGGTAGAAAACTTGGGAAAGTCTAATTGGAAACATTACAAGGGTCGTAATGAAATGGGCGTCAAATTTTATTTAAAAAAAAAGGTGGTAAACATTTCTATGATCAAGAATATAAAATACAGCAATTGTGTATAGAGGTAGAGAGACAACCAGACTATAAATAATATTATATTTATATAAATATCGTGGTTCTTAAGGTGTGAGTCTTTGCTGGAACGGCATCTTTGGCGAGGCGTTATGGTATTCTAGTCAAAACAAGTGGCCACACTGATTTTTCTTAGCCACGGGACCCACCACCGGCCCTAGAATTATTGTTTTGTAATTAAACCGATCCAACGCCTCGAAACACACAAAGACAAACAGTGAGGCCATCATGTCGTGGGTGTCCGACTACCAGTACTCGTTGGCGGAGAGACTAGCGATGCGTACGCTGCGGATCTGCGGCCAGATACCGCACCACGTAGCCTTCGTGATGGACGGCAACCGGAGATTCGCCCGCTCCCAGCACATCGACAAGATCGAGGGTCATTCGCGGGGCTTCGAGAAGCTGGCGGACTGCCTGCGCTGGTGCCTGGACGTGGGCGTGCGCGAGGTGACCACGTTCGCCTTCAGCATTGAGAACTTCAAGCGCTCCAGCGAGGAGGTCGACGGTCTCTTCAATCTGGCCCGCGAGAAGTTCGCCCGCCTGCTGCAGGAGACCGCCCGGCTGGAGGAGCACGGCATACGCATCCGGGTGATAGGGAACATAGAGCTGCTGCCGCTGGACCTGCAGAAGCTGGTGGCCACCGCCATGCTGAGCACCGAGCGCAACGACAAGCTCTTCCTGAACGTGGCCTTCGCGTACACGTCGCGCGACGAGATCACACAGGCGGTGGAGACGGTCCTGAGGCACGGCAACGAGGATATAAAAGCGGCAGACATCAGCGAGCGGTTGCTGGAGGAATGCCTCTACACGCGGCACTCGCCGCCGCCGGACCTGGTCTTTCGCACCTCCGGCGAGACCAGGCTGAGCGACTTTATGATGTGGCAGGTGAGTGCTGCTGCTGCTCCTTGTGAGATTAGCGTGATAAGCTTCTTCCCTTTCCAGCTGAGCACATCGGTGCTGTACTTCAGCAACGTCCTGTGGCCACAGATCACGTTCTGGCACTTTTTGGCCAGCATTCTGGCCTACCAGCGCGACCGTTGGCAGCTGGACGACTTCCGGCGGAGGGAGCGAATGCACAGCGTCCAACTGGCCAAGACGAGCGACTTTTACAGCGAGCGAGTGCAGAGATTCCTGGCCACCATCGACGAGGATCGGAGGAAACTGCTCGTGCGAGTGGCGGCCGCCAACTGAGGGCGGCAAAGTTGATGTTTTGTGATATGAGTGGCAAATAAATCCGGGTAAATACCACATTCACCTGTACATTCAGATTGAACGCATTTGCTTAGGCGGCTGCGCTTAATCAGCTATTTTTGCAATTAATTGAGTTGTGTAATGTTAGTGCAATAACGTTTCTGCCTTCCGTTTGATTAGTAAATTATATACAAAAGTTTAGAACGACTTCCTGACTCGTTTTCATTTGAATTGGGGATTCTTGAACGTGTGTCCTTCTATTACAGAGCCTGTACGGATTGAAGGGTTGCTTATCCATGATAAGCTTCTGAGTATC
This sequence comes from Drosophila watanabei, assembly GCA_008042575.1. Classification (NCBI taxonomy): domain Eukaryota; kingdom Metazoa; phylum Arthropoda; class Insecta; order Diptera; family Drosophilidae; genus Drosophila; species Drosophila watanabei. The sequence continues at coordinate 135,823 of VNJS01014580.1, forward strand.
GCTCCTGATAAGGATTTATGAATTGTTTCTGTCGAAGACAATCTATCGAGAATATTTCGTGCAATTTCTATGCTGCATTCTATCGTTTGCTGAAACAGTTTTATTTATTTTCCAGTCTGCCAGTGGTATTTCTTGTATTTAGCTACATTTTTAAACAAAATTCAAAGCAAACGTGCAAGTTGCGTCAAATTTGAATGCAAATTTGGCGGTATTTCGTTATCGATAGCACATTGGTGGATGTGCTAAAAAAAAGAAACACGTAACGTATGCGCACTTGGTCGATTGCCCAAGAAATCTATCGATTTTTGCCTAGCTCCCTTACGTCACGAATATTACGTTTCTATGACCCCTAACGTCATGAATCACGTCACTTGAAAGATTTCGAATATATAATTCAATTTAATTGATTTCTTGAATATCCCCAGAGCAACAGAAAACTATCGCATGCAAATGCCGATATATTGATAGATTTCTCTCATCCCTAAACAGCAGGCCAGGTGAAATCGAAATCAGGAGATATTTATTATATTGTGCCGGCTCTGCATAGGAATGTGTGTGTGAGAATTCGAATCCATTCGAACCGAGAAACGACCTGGTATCGGTATCTCCGAGACCTGGAACACAGCACGCACGGCTCGTCCACAGGCACGCCGATTGAAATCGCCTGAGGTTCGATTTCTGGTGGGGATCTGCGCGGAATCTGCGTAATCATGGCCACGGTAGCCCTGCTCACACGGCAGCGTATGCTCGCCTGCTCGCTGCGAATGTTCAGTGGTCGTCACACCCATTGCCTGGCGGCGTTGCCGAGGATTAGCCCCGCCAGTCCGTCATCGTCGACAGTTGGCAGCGGCTTCTCCTCGGTGGGTGTGACGGATCAGCGTTGCCTGTTGCTGCCGCTGCAGCTGCAGCGCCACAGCCACAAGTCGTCGGCCACCACCACCACCAGCACCACGGGCAGCAGCACACCTCACTCGACGGATGACGGCAAGCATGCGAAGGCGGCCGCCACCTCGTCCACCGATCTGTTCGGGGAGGCGGCGAACATGTCCCTGATGTCCAAGTTCAAGCACATGTACAAGAAGTACTGGTACGTGCTCATCCCGGTGCATGTGGTCACATCGCTGGGCTGGTTCGGGGGCTTCTACTATCTCTCCAAGAGGTGAGTCTGTTCCGAATCCCTTACGATCTCTACTTACCATTTTCCTACGTTCCTTAGCGGCGTGGATGTCCCGGCGGTGCTGCAGTATTTGCATCTCAGCGAGAACATCATCCAGAAGGTTCAGAGCTCCCACATGGGCCACTACGCCATCGCCTATCTCTGCTACAAGGTGGCCACGCCACTGCGCTACGCCCTCACTCTGGGTAAGGATTATCTCAGGATTATGGTTACCCATTTTAATACTTCTCCCGCTGCAGGATGTACCACCATTTCCATCAAACACCTGGTCCTGCACGGCTACATCAAGCCCATGCCCACCAAGGATCAGCTGATCAAGATGTACGAGGACAAGAAGGCGATCCGGGCCAGCGCCAAGGCGGACAAGGCCGAGAAGGACGAGACTAAATGATCTTCGGCCGCGGGCCGCGACGGCAACGCCGGCCCGCTGTTGTCGTTGTCGTTGCCGTTGCCGTTGCCACTGTCACAACAACAACAACATCCTAGGCCGTCGCCACGGATCGGGGATCAGCAGCAGCACCAGGGACGGACGGCCGCCAGCCAGCGACGTGCAGCAGTTGACCTGTTGTCTTTTTTGTTAAACTGCCGCCGCAGCTGCTGGCACTGGTGCTCAACGAATCTAACTCTTGTCCGGAACCACAGTCGTCGCTCGCAGAAGCCACCGCCGTCGTCGTCGCCACAATGAGGCCACCATCCATCACATAGCACATACCATAACCATACCCACCCCCACCCATTCCCTGGTTCGAGACACATCTTCAGTTGTGGGAGGTCGTGGAAGGCCCCGTCCCCCGAAAGAAACCGAAATAACACGGAGACACACACACACACACACAGAGCCGCAGGACCTGGAGTTCAGTTAGTCGTTATTTATATAGATATATTTTGTAAAATGTGAGAAAGTTGTCGCAAAACAATAATAACTTAACTTTTATTAAACTTAAACTACAAAAAGAGTCCCCAACGGGGTCCACAAATTGTTGACATGAAAAATGAGTTGTTATTATTTAAAGGGTTGAAACATAAACATATTTTTGTTAAACCAAACTTTAAAACCGCTCCCAAAACAACGAATTTTAAGAAGTGTTAAAATGAAGGTAAGTTTCAAGGCTTTTGGATTTCTTTTCAAACTTTCAAAGGCCTTTTTAATGGATTTCTTCATAAACGGAGCTTTTATCTTGATTATTAATAACTCTTTCACAAAGCTACGATCAGCTTATTTGTTAATCGATTTATTATCGAAATATTTCATTGCTCAAGAATTTATTAACAAATCTATCAATACTGAAAATGTAAAACAATCATAAATGGTATTCAAAATGTAATGAGTACTTACTTTTATAAAAAAGAAAGAATTTCAGTATAAAGCCGACCGAGAAATCGATATATATTTATTGATACCTTAACCCCATTCAGTGAAAGAAAATATTTCCATTTTGTAAATCATCGATGTTTCTCCACCGTCCGATCGATAAATATATCGAAATAAAAGGTAAATTCAAAATCGTGTTTAATTGTATTTTTTTGCGTTTATTTTTCTTGTTTTCCTCTTTGTGTTTGGTTTTTATCTTTTTTTTTTTTGCATTTTTTTGTTGTTTTTGTTTGGTTTTCTTTTTAACGTTAGTAAAATATCCAACAATTATAATTGTAACTAATAGTTAAGCCAGAAAAAAATATATAGTAGTTGCTGTCTGCCGTTTTACTTTCATTTTCATTTTCACTTTCGATCATTTACAAATAAATAAATAATGTGTCTTGTTTTCATCTTTTATTTGAAATCTTCCATCAATTATAGTATATATGCTGCAGTGTAGGCGTTTTGTAGGTTTCTCCTCTCGTTGTTGTTCCGCTTCTTTTCTTTTGTTTATATTACTTTTGTTTCTGCCGAAAACAAGTTGCAGTATGTACACAATATATATACTCCCGTTTCGCTGAGTGTAGGAGGAGTCTCTCTCTGTGTGTGTGTATGTGTGTTTGTTTATATATCATTTACATAAATACAATAAATAAATAAATTACATAATATGGTGTATATTATATATGTAGGTATAAAAACAAAAAATAGGCAACAAAAATATATAAATATATATATATATATAGATTTGTATATATAGCATGTGTGGGGAGGAGGAGGCTGGGGACGTTGGGAAGGGTATAAAGCGCTCTCGACTTAGGCTTACGAAATATATATACGCACAGAGTAAAAAAAAACAAATGAGATATATAGAAATACAATTATTTAAAAAACAGCTTTTCGGTTAAGTAGCTCATAAAACATAACATCAACTCTTGCTTTCTCTTAGCTTTCATTTTGAGACTAGTTCTGGTTTTCTACTACAACTTTTCTCCCTTTGTTTGGACGAAAATAAAATAAAAAAACATCATTGCAACAAAAACACGAAAATTATACAATTTTGAACGAAAGAACGAACTGAACGAACGCACGTTGTGCCTCTCCTTGGCGGAATTTCCCTCTAATTGGTTGCTACTCTGGGTTTGGTTGGTGTCTTGTCTAAAAGGGAAATTCCCCGCGCCGGATGGATGGTTTGATTTTTGGTTGGTGTTTCGGCTTAAACGATAACGATAACTATTATTTCTTGTCCTCTTTCTGTGTTGTCGCCGCCTGTTTCTCTTCGCTTTCTCTTCGATTGTTTCCGTTAATTTGTAATTAGATTTTAATTTAACATTTATCATAAGTACGTTCTCACAATGCAGATTTTATTTTGTTGTTGTCAGCTTTCGCACGTCGCGTCGTTTTTCGTTAACATTTTCTTCCTTCCTTATTTCTCATTTCTCTCATTATCAATTAATTAATCACTATATTTTCGGGTTTTTAGTTGTTACTTGTTAGTTTCCTTTTTGTTTTAGTTGCTAAAAAGCAGTTTCACTTAGCTAGTTAGTTTTATGTTTTCTTTTTGTTTATGTTTAGTGTGATTTTTGTGGTGCGATTGCATTGGTTTTTGTTGTTATTTTTATCTTGTTTTCCTTTTGCTTTTGTTTTACTGTTTGCCTTTGAATCGTCTTTAGTTTTTGAAGTATTTTTATTGCAGTTACTTTTTTGTTGTTGGGTTTTTCTTTTATGAAATATATTGCACAAGAAAGACGAATTTCAAATATATATATTTGTGTTTATAGATAATTAGGTATCTCTTCCTCCGCTTACGTTGAGTTTAGCTTTCATCTTCTACGTCGCTTTGCCTTTCCATTTTCGTTTAGCTTACGTTACTTTTTGTTGGTTTTCTTTTACTTTTTATCTTTATCTTTTACGTTTTGTTTCTTCTTATTGCACACAACCACAGGGACAGGCTTTCGGCAAACCAAGGGACAGACTCGGGAGGCGGGAGGACAGGAGACGGTAGCCGGAGGATATTGAAAGAGATAGAGAGAGAGAGAGAGCGGGAAGAGTCGGCCCACAGAGAGAGATAGGCGCACGAGTTAGATAGAGAACGAGGGAGAGAGGGAGCGTGGGAGCGTGGCATAAATAACACTTAATATTCAGGAGGGAAATACACATTAAATCCTTGCATCGCCTTTGGCTTTATCCCCGCTCGATTTTTGTTTTTGCTATTGGTTTGCCGAAAGTTGTTATTGCACAGATTATTTGTTTTGTTTGCTTGTTTGTTTGTCTGCATGTTTTGTGTATGTTTGTTTTAAGTTCGTTTCTTATGTACATCCAATCTCGTTCATCCGTTCGTCGTGCACTTGGCTTCGCCTTCGCCTTCCACCTTTTTCTTTTGGTTTTTTTCTTTTGCATTAAGTTGAGAGTTAGTTTCTGGTTCTCTTCCTTCTTAACTCCTCTTGTTTTTTGAGTTAAATTAAGTAATTTGCTTTTGTATGCAATTCTACGAAGCGTTTCTGCAAAGAGCCCGCCTGCCAAGCCTCCTAGTCCTGCTCCTGCTCCTGTTCCGCTCGTGGTGGTCCTAAGCTCGCATCCGCATCTCAATTAATAACCATATACGTCGCTTCCCCGCTCCTTGAGGTGAGTGCAAGGCAACCGCTTAATCCTGCTACCCCTTCCGCCCGACATCAGCGAAGACTCCCTCCCGGTTCTGGGCCTTACGCACGCTCGTAGAAAAGTATATAGGCACTGGATGAAACGAGATGGTTTTCGCACAAGGCATCGCTGACGCTGTAAAGGAAGTTAAGCGTTATTATAAATCACAAAATTGCATAAAAAGAGATAAATATACAACAAGTTATGCTGTGGATTTGACATCGCTTCAACTGCCCTTCAAAAGTATGCAACAAAATGTTACAGTTTCGTTTTTATACCCTTGCAGGGCGCCTATCGAAGTGAAGAAGTCGTTTCCGACCCTATAAATCATATATATTTTTGATCAGCCGAGTTGATCTAGCTTTGTTTGGTTAAAAAAAAACATTTTACAAAATTTTCGAAGGGGGTTTACATTGTCAAAATTGTCAAAAATTGACATTTTTCATTTTTTAAAACTTTAAATTCAGTATACAGATTTATGAACCTAATAAAAATTAGCATTTTAATACATTTTAAACATAGTTACAGCATTTTTAAACTTTGATTTGTTAGAAAAAGCATCGTATCGATATGTGATATATGATTTATTGCAAATATGTATATCGCTAGGGCAAATATCAATCAGTACATTGCAACGTTAAATGTTAAAATATCGATTTCCATATTGAATTTCGCGACATATATCAGTTTTAATATTTAAATTTGAAGATCTATTTCAATTCTCTAGCAAATTCCACACTTTCCTAAACTTTTTATAATTTAGTTGAAAAGTTAAAGGACCCCAAAAACAAAAAACCTGTTGCTGTGTGATGAGTACTCACATATTATCATTGAACTCGTGCCACTTGCGGGAGATGGGATGCTTGCACAAGGCCACATAATGACCGCCAGCCGTAGAGCCTGCAAAAAGCCCAGTTTAGAGATCACAATTAGCATAAATAGCGCATAAATAAGTATAAATATAATGCTAATGGGAAGCGGAAGACGTACCCATATGATTGGATATCGCGTAGAGCGAGTAATGCACATTCGAGTTGGAGTTGGCGCCATAGGAGCCCATGTTGAGCTCGCGATCCGACGTGGGGAACTCAACGATGTTCGACAGCTTGCTCCAGCGCGTCTCCGAGAAGCGTTTGAGGTCTGATGACAAGTTTATATAATTAATTATAGCTTTCAAGGATTATTGGTGGCCAGGCCAACTCACGTATAACGAGATATTTGGGGAAACGCTGGATGGTGAAGCTCTTGGTGCATTTCCGCCGCGTCTTGCACTTGGCGCATGTCGGCATCTCGTCCCCGTCTAGGACCTCCTCGCGTATAAAGAGGTCCAGGCAGGCCTCAAGCTTGCACCGTGACGAGGACGGCAGCGGTACGCTCAGATCCCAAAAGGGATCAAAGGTAACGCTCGTATTGCCGCAGGTGGTGCACTTCAGGGTGCTCTTCAGCTGCCCCACAAAGAGGTCGCGCACCAGAGAGTTCTCGTGCCGCGTGTACCACTCCCAGGTCAGGTCCGCCTTCTTATTGTCACTGCAAAGGTGGAGTTTCGGATTAAATGGGGAAATCGGGCCTAGCTTTGGGGGGAGACCCACCTGAGATTATCGTCAATGTTGAGCGTCTCACCCTTGACGCCCGTGTTGAGGGCCGAGTGCAGCGAGTCAAGGAAGAAGCGCAGGAACTCCTGGGCATCCTGCTGATTGTAGTCGCTGTACATGCGGTGCTTGGTGGAGAAGGCACGCTTCAGCTCCATGGGCGTCATTGTGTGCACATTCGAGGTCCACATTTCCTGGATGAGTTTGGCAAATTCTGTGGCAAGCAGTACCGAAAATCATGAACATATATTTCACAAAATGGGCTTTGGGGTAACCTTACCGTGGAGTATCTGCTGGTCCTTGGTGGAGGACGAGCGGGTGCCGTGCTGCGAGCGCAGGAAGCGCGTCAGCTCCTGGGTGTGGCTCAGGCACTGGATGACCGAGTTCATGAAGCATGTGTTCCCAATGTTTCTCAGTCCGCACAAACCTGTGGATTGACATGAGGAAAGAGGGCATTGATATTAAAACAACTGACAAGCGGCGGTGTCTAACGTGGGTCACTCCCCAATCTGGAGGCATGCGCCTGTATGCGGTCGCGCTCGCGATTAACCACAGGCATTCGGTTCGCTTCGGTTCCGTGTGATCCTGGGCCTGGGCCTGGGTGTGCAACTCCGTCTCCCTGCTTCTTCTGCTATCAGTCTTGAACAATGTCGTTGGTGTTCTGTGTTTCGTGTGTTTTGTGTGTAGTTTTCATGGGGAGTTTCAACTGATTACTGGGGGAAAGGTTGTGTGTGCGTGTGTGTGCCAGATAGTTGGGTTGCCCAACTACCTATGTGCATCCTTGGGACACTTTTCTTCAATACAAATTCGTACGCACCTTCAGACTTCTCATCCCTGGACGAGGAGGCGTTCTTGTAGCCATCATCCGAATTGTGCTTCAGCGACGACGAGGTGAGGGTGGAAGTGCTGCCGCTGCTACGGCTGGTGCCGCTTTCACGATCCCGTTCCCAGTAACGACTCGACGTCGGTGTCATGGGCGGCAGGACGCTCCGGGCACTGGTGCCAGTAGTGCCGCTTCTCGCCTGCGTCTGTGTGGGAGGGGTAGAGTATATAAAATATCATACATTAGTTACAAAATGTAAACCTTTCATGAAGGGAAGCCACGGGAACTCAATTGGGCTGCAAGCGGTGGGGTTTAAGTGATGGGAATTCTTCTTTGGGTAATTTTAAATTAAGTTTCCTCAACTAAGTTTAAATTTTCTTTTAATAAAAGTTTAAAGTAAATAAACTAAACTGGGTACTTTGAAAATTTTGAAAATACACCCAAAAGCTACCTTTTTATCGCTACTTTCCCATCACTAAGAAACCCCAAATCCCCAAGCAGGACAATCGAATTCGCGCGATTTTTAATCAAGAGTTAAACAGGGTTAATTTAATAAAACCGAAGCAGCTAGCAATCGAGCAGTTAGAGATTAAGGAAGAAACCCATAAGTCCAAGTTTAGTGTGTGTGTCGTGTGTGTTAATGCGAATGAAGAGTGCGCAGCATGCAAAGGATAAAACCAGGCTCAGTACATCGATAGCTAAATTAAATCGAACGATAGGCAGCGATAGTGTGTCTGTGTGTATCGATGAATTCAAAATGAGAACGTAAAGCGAGAGAGAGACAGAGAAAGATAACAAGGAATGGAAAGTGCAAATATATACTTTTTCTAGCTACAAAAATGTTGTCAGATCAGAATTGCTTGCTCTTGCCACAAGTCGAATAAATATATATATATATATAGAACATATATAAGAAGTAGAGAAAACGGAATGGAGAGAGAGTATAAACTAAAACTGAACTGATATTATCGGTGACCTGGCCAAGGACCGACTTACACTATCGCTGGCGGAGCTAGAGGCTGTAGCCGAGGCTGTGGCTGTAACTGTACTTGTGGCTGTGGAGACGGAAGACGTGGCTGGTGTGGTGGCATTATTGGGTGTTGCTGCTACTGCTGCTGCTGTTGGTGTTGTTGTTGATGTTGTTGTTGTTGTTCCCAGCCCAGCTGTATCGCTGTTTACCTGGCTGGCACTCTCGGCGCTGGCTGCCTGTCGGCTGGTAAGCACTCCCGCTCCTGCTCCAGCGCCTGTTCCCGTTTCCATGCCCATTCCCGTTGGCGTGCTAACACTGTTCATGGTGGCCGTGGTCCGGTAGGCGGCTCTGGTCAAGGAACTACTATAGCCCGCTGCCGCGGCCACTCGTATGTTGTCCAGGTCGCTGCTGTAGCGCTGCTGCAGGTTGCCGCTGCTTCCGCCAGCGGCCTGCTGTTGCTGCTGCTGATGCGATGTGTGATTGCTGCGTCCTCCAGAGACGGCGACCGTTCCTGTTGCTGCCACCCCTGCTGTGCCACTCCCCGTGGCCGACACAGTCGTGGTCGTGGTCGTGGTTGTGGGTCTCTTCTGGGTACTAAGATTGTTAAACTTCTCGATGGAGGCCTTAATGCTCAGGGAATCGATGCCATAACGCCGGGCATTGCCGCCGGCTGCTGACCGACTCTCTGTGGTGCCAGTAACCTCGCCGCCGCCGCCTCCTCCTCCTCCATTGGTCTGACGATGATAGCCACTGCTGAACTTCTCATAGCTGGCCGCGAAGTTCGAGTGGCCGGAGGCTATAATGGTGGACTTGGGTCGGGCGTAGCGATGGCCAGATTGCTTTTGATCCTGCTGCTGCTGCTGCTGCTGTTGGTTGCGATGCCTCAGCTGCAGCGGTGGAGTTATGGGCTTGAAGTAGCAAATGGTGGCCTTGGTGGCTCCTGTCCCCGCTCCTCCTGCCCCTACTCCTCCATTGGCTGTCGGCTCGTCGCTGTCTATGTAGGTAATGTCATCGTGCTGCTGCTGGCGTTGCATCATGTTGTTGTTGCCGCTGTTGCTGCTGTTGGCGGTGCTGCTGCTACTGCTTCCGTTGTTATTATTGTTGGTATGATGATGTCCATTCATCATCGCTGCTGCAGCGGCGACCGAGTTGTTGTTGGCGTTGATTGGCTTCAGCTTGCCATAGACCTTCGACGAGGTACCGGCACCGGAGCGGGCACTATACTTGTGGAGCACCCCGTTCGTGTTGGTGGTGTGGCCAGCGGTGATCCTGTTGCTGTTGCTACTGATACTGATGACGGTGCTCTGGTTCTGGCTCTGGCTCTGGCTCGTACTGGTGCTGGTGCTGGTCTGCTGATTGCCATTGAACATGGGCCCCCGTCGCATATCACTCAGCGGGTTTGCCCTTCTGCTGTTGCCGCTGTTGCTGCTACTATTGTTGCTATTCGAATTGTTGTTATTGTTCCTGGTGTCTTCACCTGCCCGTATGCGACTGCCCTTCGCTTTGCTGGCCGTCGTTGTCGTTGTTGTTGTCGTCGTCACCTGGGCATGGGCCAACTCGCATTCGGCCTTGAGAAACGATGGATCCTTGTAGCTGGACACCAGAAAGTAACGCTGGTTGGCCGCTCGCACCGGATTAGTTGTGGTAGTGGTGGTGGTGCTAGCGCCGCCTTGCCCTCCTGCCAGTGTCGAGCGGACCTGTGTGGCTGGAGCTACTCCTCCGTTGCCGTATTTGACAGCCGCCAGGGCGGCGTGCGTCTTGCCCACAATCACCGAGGGTATGCTGGCTCCTCCTGCTGCCTGCCTGCCCTGGGCCTGGGCCTGAGCCTGAGCCTGGTTCTTTGAACGTTGGTTCTGGCTGGTTCCCCTGCCCGATGCTCCTGTTGCTCCTGCTGCTCCTCTAGTGCCTGTTGCTGCCGCTGTGGCCTCTGCTGCTGCTGCTGAGGATGGTACTGCTCCTGATCCTGCTACTGCTACTGCTCCTGCTCCCGTTGATGGCTGCAATTTGGATGGCTGTGGAATCTTTTGGAATCCTCTGGTCTTCTTAATGTCTAACATCATTCGACGGGCGTTCGCTCGTTTCTCGTTAGTCGGTCCTCGCCTTGCTCCTTGCACCCGCCGTTCTTAGTCTATATTTTCTGTTGCTTTTTGGGAGGGGGACGAGATGTTGTGTTGTGTTTGTTGTTTAATTATTGCCGCTTGCCGCTCGACGCCTGCCACGTTTAAACGTCAGTCGTCAGACGACGACGATGATGCCCCAAGCTACTTGCTGTTTCTGCTTCTGCTTCTGCTTCTGTGAAACTGTCGTTTCTGCTTCTGCTTCTAAAATAGCTCCTTCTGTTTTGCTTTTGATCCTGTTCCTGCTTTTGCTGCTCCTGTTCCTGCTTCTGACTAACGAAAGCTCTCCTATTTACCACACACTAAAGCAATTATGGTCTTTTCAGGATGATTTCTGTTCGAGTTTTCGTTTTTGGGGAATGTTTTAGGAGGAATAGAGTTAGTCTGGCCTTATTGTTAGTTCGACCGAATGGCGTTTAGTTGGACTTTGGACTTGGCTTTGGTTTAGGCTTGACGCGATTTCGCTTTTTTACTTGAGTTTGCGTTTAGTGGTTCTTGTTAACGTTTTCGTTTGGTTAAAGTTAGATCATGGCGTAATCTCTGCAAGAGTTTAGCTAAAAATACATAAAAATGTTGAAAGTTGATTAAATGATCGGCTTGTTCGGGGTTCATTTTCAGCTGTGTTGGAATGACAATGCGTTTGGGTAGAACAGAATAGGGATTAGGGGCTGGTCTATTGGGTTACTGGGTTACTTTGAGGGTTCTCTGGGTCTGGCTTGGCACACACACATACACACACAGAATAGATAACTGAAACTCAGGAGGTCAGTGGTCCTTGTCTTGGCATGCAATTAGTTTTGGTTTTGGTTTTGGTTTCGCTTCGCGTGGCTCGCTCCTTGCTGTTACCTTGCTGTCGGAGGACGCGGATGATGATAGCTTAAAAGTGGCCGTGGTGCTCACATCTCCATTGTCCACCTCCGCCTGGGCCTCGCCGCCATTGCCGCTGCCGTTGCTGGGAGCCGAGACTCCCGCATCGTCGGTAGTGTCCTGGTTCTTCAGATTGCTGCCACTGCGGCTCTCATAGATGGCATTCCGCTTTGGCGAGGTGGAGAGCAGCGATAGGCCATTTAGCTTCGCCTCCAGCCCACTGCCATTGGTCTCTGCTCTCTCGCCCAACGATTTGTGGCCATTGGTCGAGGGTGGCGGCGGAGGAGGAGGAGGTGGTACTGCTGCTGCTGTTGCCTTGGCTGTGACATCCTCCGCCTGACTGCGACGCGTCCGACTGCTGCGCAGTGTAAAGGTGGCCGTGGGCACATCCCCACTGCTGTTGCTATTGTTTATCGAGTACCTGCTCCCGCTACTGCTGCGGGAGGTCGTCCCTGTGCCCGTTCCAAGTCTTCCAGAGCTGGTCGTGGTCTCACCGCCCGCATCACTGCTGTTGCTGTAGAGGCGACTATACCGACTGCTACGCGGACGCTCCAGCGTCACCGTCTCAGTGGGTGTGGCAGTGCCACCGCCGCTTCCACTTCCACTTCCATTCTCCAGCTCCGGCTCAGCATGCCCCGACCTGGAACGTGACAGTTCACAGTTGGGTTTATAGTTGGCCGGACTGTACTTTTCGTAGATATCCAGTCCGGAGGTGGCCACCAGGCGGGCTAGCGATGGGGATGAGGATGAACTGGACAACCGGCTGCCAGATGACGATGATGATAGCTTGCCGCCGCCATGGCCATTGGTCTCCGTGTGGTTACCGGAGGAGTTACTTCCTCCAGCGCCGCCGCTTATCGGTGGCTTCTTGGCGGTGGAGGAGACGGAGTCCGCTACACTTCGCCGGCTGACATAGTCGTCCCTCTTGGCCGCCGACGATCCGCTCAAGCTATCGCCATTCGAGGTGATCTTTGATGATGTTTTGCGCGGTAACTTTTTGTATCAATTGTTTTTTTTTGATCGTTTGGGGTTTTGATTTTGGGGTTTTTTTTTCGGTATTTGTTTTATATATATATTTGTTGTTGTTGTTTATTTTTTTGGTTTTGTTGGCGAAACATTTACAGGTGACAAATGAGCGGAAACATTTGTGGTGAAGAAGAGGTAACGGTAACGGTAACGATAAACGGCAACGGGTTTCAACATGTTTCGTGTTCACGTTTCAAATGTTTCAAAAATATCGATAAATAACAAAAACAAAATATGTAAAGAAAAGAAACATCAATGATGAGAGAGTTTAATGACTGGATATTTGTACACAAGTAATGAATAGTAAATGATATATACATATATAAATCAATTGAATAATGGCAAGAGGGAGGGTCCACACTAATTGCAAAAGATTCGACAAGGAGATGACCTATCAGGCTGACTTGCACTTTAACTGGAAACTAAAAATAAAATTAACTTTACCTGAGGTTTAACTACAAGTTAAAAGCACCTTTTCAAACGTTACTTAACCTCTTAAATATTAAATGTATGCTCTTTCGATAAATAATTAAATACACCTGAGAAATTAAACTATTAGTTTAACTATTAGTTAAAAACACGACCACGTTTATTATTAATTCTTTACACATGTAAACACAACACTCTTCTTGAGATTGCTTCAATAATTCAGCACCAAAAATCGAGAACCGTTTAAAAGCTCATTTTTGCTATTAATTAATTTCACTCTATTATTTATATAAACTATAAACACTATAAAGTATAGTTTTGTATCCATTTCCTAGGGTTTCTTGCAAATTAAATGGATTAACTCGGCAAACAAAAAGAGGTAGCCTGAGGCAAAGCTACAATCTTTGATCATAAACCTTAAGATTTAGGTCTTGACAAGACACTTTATAAAATCATTTTCCCGACTCAATTAAAAAACACTACAAACAAAAGTAGCCTGCTTAATCTTGTGATAATTTACACATTAACCGCAATTACAATATACAAATTAATATCGAAAACGACCTCGTTTTCAATGCGCCTAGTCTGTGGTAAATGGTGCGTCTGAAAATAGTAATTAGCGCGAAATGTGTCGCCTACAGAACTTTCCGCACGTACGATTGTCTGTGTCAACCGAACAAGAGAGAAAAATAAAAGGAAAAATCGGACCCACCTACATAATGTGGATGTTAATGCCAGATGTTAACCGAAAGTTATGACGAAAAAGATAAATACGAAAAAAAAAGAGTGTGAAATGTCAAGGGGACGCACCTACTGATTGTTTCGATTGCTCTTTTTTTTCCTTCCTCCCTCGAAAATAAATAAATAAACTTCACATGTGGTGTTCTCTTGGGCACACACACACCACAAAAGACACTCACACGCACATACACACCATACGCACTCCCCCTCAAAGTCAGACAGGGACAGAGCTATGGCATTAACCTTATTGCGAATCTCTCGCGGGGAAGGCGTCGGAAAAGGGTATGAGAATGACACAATTGTTGGTGTTGTTGGAGGTGTGTTGGCCTTTTGCGCTTGTATTGTGAGTTCCCGTTGCTTCAGTCGCTTCTAGTCGCAGTTGCTGCTTTGTTGTTGGATCTGTGCCAACAAGTGGTTCGCGGTTCGGTTCAGTTCAGCTCAATATTCACAAACACACAATCCACACACACGCATTCCATTTCTGGGCCTGTGACTCTACTGTGACTGTGCCTGTGCCTGGGCCATGACGCACTCGGCTATGTTTGTGTACAAACTAAATGGTTCGTCACAGGAGTCGCTATCTGGAGGGAAACCCTGTATCCCTATTATGGTAAAATCTCTGAAAAAATTGTGTTTTTAGCACGAAAGCTATTATATAATATATTCAGCGCGTCAAATATTATATTCAGCGTCTTAAATATTATATTCAGCGCCAAAAATAACCATTCGGAGCTTAAAATTCTATATTCAGCGCACAAAATATTACATTCAGCGCACAAAATATTACATTCAGCGCGCAAAATATTACTTTCAGGTCGTATAACATTGTATTCAGCGCGGGAAATTTTCCCACTATCAGGCAAAGTACTTCTAAGAAAGTCTTTCTTTTAGTTCATTAACTTACAAAATTATCCTACTAATACTAATACTAATACAAATTATCCTACTAAGCACAAGTTCCTATTATCGAGGGATCACTGTGTATTGGTATCCGTTATCAGAGGCACAAAATGCCGCATTGTTCGTCCGTCTGTCCGTTCGTTCGCCATGTGTTTGTCTTTGCGGACACCTTATTTGCTATTTGCCTAATGCGTGAATATTTGCATTTGTTTGAGTAGGACTGTGTGTTGAGTGTGTTGTGTGCGTGAGTGGGTGGGTGTTGTTTTTTTTGGTGGTTCGTTGTTGCAATGACAAAATACAACACAAACAATACACAAAACAAAATAATCAGCAAAAAGAATAAGTAAAATATAAAACGGGAACAAACTAAACTAATCACTAAAAGAGGCGGGGAAAAAACTATAGGACGGCTGGGAAGGATCACCACAAATCGGGGGCGCGGCTGCATATGAGAACCGTAAGCCATGAGTGTATCTGTAATCTGTTCTCAGAAACGGAAGGCAAGTCACATACAAGAGCGATTTGCCTAGGTTTTTTTTTGTTTTAGCAGATATATATAAAGCTGACACGACTACAGATCATATTAGGCACTAGGATGCAAGTATGAAGGGATATGACAAGCAAGTCCTTGCTGAATCCATTAAAAAATACATTAAATACGTTACTATTTAATTGCCTTTTATCTTTGAAAAACAAATCCTAAAGTTTAAACTATTGATAAAAGATATTTCCACAAATTTACATACATTTTGGTACAAGCAACCCCTAACCTGAGGACTACCTTTAAACTAAATATAATTAAAGCATTTCAAAGAGTCCACAACTCTTTTTCTATAAAAAAGTATACTTAACTCCTTTTTCAATAATAATTCTAACGTTAAATGTAGTTTCTCAACTAGATTCTTTCACAATTACTTTCTGGACACTCTAATCTCTGAATGGATTCCCATTTGGATGACTTGATGACTTTCACAGAACGCATGACATGATCAGAGTTTACGGGAGGGAGAGGAGGAGGTTGAGTAGAGTTATACCAAGGACCCAACATACAGGATATAATACTTAATTATAATGGAGGGAGAGGAGAGACAGAGAGAGACATGACTTAGAACCGTGAGAGATCAGCCACCAATCGAACATACGAACATACATAACTTAAGAATAAAATCTCGAATTATTCAGGATGTTTCGGTTTCGGTTCACCTTGGATTCCTTAGAGGAGCTCCAAGGACTTTTCAAATCAAATCAAAGTGAAGCTTAATGGGTTCGCTATCGTTAGGAGACGGGGGATTTAGAGAAGATCAAAAACTCACTCCGTATCGGCTGTACGTAGGTGAATCATAGCTGGAGCCGCTCAGATACGACGAAGAGCTGGATGTGCGGTAGGCGGACGCTGTGGAGCCGGAACCACCGCTCAGATACGACGACGACGATGTGGATCCTACGCTGCTCCTTTGCAGGCTGCTGCGCGGCACATACGATGACCCAGAGGTTGAATGGCTTGCGGAGGAGGAGTATGTCGAATACGAGCTGGGGTAATAGCTACTGCCGTAGCCGGACGTGGACGTGGAGGAGGAGGAGCCACCGGACGTGGGCAGCCACTTGGAGAGGCTGCTGCCGCGATCGTAGCTGCCCGAGTACCGCGAATATCCGTTCGTGGTGGCCCCAACGCTGGACCGATCCACCGCGCTACCGCTGGTGCCGCTGGTGGCTGAGCCGCTGCCGCCGGACGACGACGTCGATGTGCCGTAGAGACTGCCGCTGCCCGCCGCTGACGTTGACGATCTACGCGGCGCGATTACACGCATATTAGTGGCAGCAGCAGCAGCAGCAGCGGTGACCTAATCCCGGATCTAATCAGGATGAATGTCCAGTCGAGTGTTGTTGTCCTGGTGAAGAGCTTATTACGATTATTGCACGTCCTCCCGCTTGGCCTCTCTGTAGTCCGTTCCGTTGCCGCCTCTGTGTTTGTTTGATCCTTTCTAAGTAAAGATCTTTGATTACTTTGCGGTGCTTGACTAAATACTGATCGAGCTTACCTCTGCTCCTCCTGTGTCTCCTTATTTACATTTATCCTTGCATTATCCTCTAGTTTTAGTTTAACTTTAAACTTAATTGCTCCTTATGTGCTACATCTAAGACCCGTTGTTGTTCCTGCTGAAGTAGTAGGCAGATATCTGAAAAAACAAGGGAATAGGCCGGATATAAGAAATTTAAATCGTTATCCGGCTGAAACTAATTCGAGTTTATTGATCATTTTGTATAAACTGTAAGAAACTGTATTAGCTATGTTATATTTAAATTTTGTATAGGTTAGTGTTTTCATTTATATTTATTTTATTTTTTTGTTGCTTTGGTTTCTATTATTTTCTTATGTACTCTGATTTTTTTCAGTGGAAAAAATCAACATTTTCCCGTTGCTTGAAGGCCATTGGCCTCGCGCAAACCGTTATTCAGTGTGTTTACTATTATGTTTCTTTCGTTTTTGGAGAGTATTCAAGGCCGTCGAGTTGAAGGTTTCTTTTCTCTCCATAGAATTAGGAGGGATGCCAAGGATAACGGTTTTTCAAGGGGAACTCGCTCTGCCACTTCCATAACCCCCCGGTACAGCCTATGCTCGATTGATTTTTCACCAACATATACACTCATAGATAGTAATCAATTAAGCGATGAAAAAACAAGAGGAATTTCAGCCACGTTATTTGTTTTGCTTTTTTTTTGCTGCTGCATCTCTGGCTCTTTCGGCCTTCGGGCTGTTGAACGGTTTTTCCCAATTGGAATAATAAACAGTTATGCGGAGAATAGGAAACCGATCAGCTGCGTCACTTGTTTACAATTGCAAAATAACAATAAAAAAAGAAGAAGAAAAAATGCAAGCTCGTCATAACAACAATTACGTAGGGCGAGAGGGGCAGAGTGGGAGGTGATGGGTGGCTGGCTGGCCTTATGCGGTAACACTAAAAATGAAGTTACGGCTGAACGTGCGTGCGTGTGTGTGTGTGTGTGCCGCCAGGCAGTCTACGTTCCCGTACGAGGAAACCGTTGCTTTTTCCAGCACATGTATGGGTGTTGGTTGGTTGGCAAATGAAGGGGGGCTGTCGAAGAGGGCTTAACTATTATAAAACGGCCACACTATCAATCGATCTTTCGTTCATAAAATACTACAACTACAACCCATTCACACGCACGCACACACCCACACGAAAGCACGCACCAGAGCACAGCGTAACCATGGGCAGCACACCACACGCACTTGCAATTGCCTTTTCGAACAACAATAAATGAAATTCTTCAAGTTCACACACAGACAACAGTGCACCTGAACTTTTCCACGGTTACCACGTTTTTATCGCTTTCTTTGGATAAAAAATTTATAGATATATGTATCTTCTCACTGCCACAGCGGACCGTCAAAAATCGAAATAATTATGATAAAAGCAACAACAAAATATAAAACGAAACGAAATGAATTCTATTTATAAAGGCGCACACACACACATACACACGCGCGAAAATATTGTGTGTTGGTTTGACAGTGAAATGAGAATGAGAGGGGAGCGGTGTGGAGGCGGGGGAGTAAGGGATGGCAGTAGTAAAATCTGCGATGAGCATATGCGCGCAGGCGAGATAGCAATATTGGCGACACAGTCACACACACACACACACACATCGCGGGCACACGGCCACGAGCTCTCTCTCATACACACACTCAGCCAGACGGCAGGCAACGTACGAATTACGCAAAGTGAAATATCTTTCTCAAAATGGAAAGTGGAAAAGTGATTAAAAAAAAAAGTTTATACCAAAATAGGAGCGAGTGAGAGCGCGAGTATGGATGCACAGGGAGAGGAGAGCGGGCAATTGGGGAAAATTTGACCGCAAAACGAACATCACGGGGAGAACGAGGTCGCGCGGCCGCAAAAAAATAGAGTGTCTCCTTGGTCTAACGAAATATTGCAACGCGAGCCTACCGCCCCACTTGTTTTACATCGGTAAAACTATTATTTTCGGCTGATTTTAAGCAATTTTCAGCACAGCACAGAACTCACTTTGTAATCTGATTTTTTTTTATTTTGGCCGGTGTGACCGCGCGGCGCAAGTGTCAAGACGACAAAAACAAAATACTGCTGCCTATCGATACTAGTCGATTGATGGATGTGTGGTATATTCTGCGATTCACTATCAGAATATGTATTTGGTGGTATATTTCGACGGTCGTGTTACGGTCACACTGTATACATTTTCAGTGAAAATTCTTGGGGAAATTCTATTGAAAATTCGTAAAACAACAATTGTTCCGTAGCGCTGACCAAACTGTCTTGCCGCACAGCTACGCGAGTCGCGTAAATCTACGAAGCAAGTGTTATCAAGCGTCGCGCCGACAAGCATCAGCAGCAGTTGGAAATTTCGTTTTTGGCCGCAACTGCAATTGTCGCGTCGCATTACGTTTCCAGTGTTGCCACCAACTTTTCCGGGTTGAGGTCGCCGCCGGGAACATTTTGGTACCCAAGCCGGACAGGACGCGTTGCGGCCGGGGGATGTCCATGCCGCTGGAGCCGCTGGGCCTCTGATTTGTTACATATATTGGACACACGGCATCTAATCCAACTGGAGGATACACATTACCGTCTCCCGTCTCCCGTGTCGCGTATATTATTTAGCCGGAAAACGGCCGAGCTGGCAACACTGCGAGGGGAACAAAATGAAGTGACAGAGAGCGAAAAAAAGCTAAAGAAAAACCGAGGAAAATCTGCAGAATAGTGAGGGGGGAAAAGTGCAAATGCGAGGCGCTAGCGAAGATCTCCGCTACCACCCGTTCCATGAGGCGCAGCAGATTGGCTTGAGGCTGAGTTTTCCGCTGTTCTGAGTGGTCGTCATTGTCAAACACTATCGCCGTCATTATTATCATCATCACCGGTCATCGTCATTAGCCAGCCTTGAGGTGACTCTGCCGCATTAGCTTCCTCTCGATCTCGATCTCTTGGAATTCCATCACTCAAACACACAGTTCAGGTGGGTTATTCTATGGTTCTTTAGCTGCTTCTCTTAATATTTAACCCCTTGTACCGCTCTCTTTTGCAGCCATGTCATCGACCGCCGGCAAGCGCAAGGAGATTTACAAATATCTCGCACCATGGCCGCTGTACTCCATGAACTGGAGCGTCCGGCCGGACAAGCGCTTCCGCCTAGCCCTGGGCAGCTTCATCGAGGAGTACAACAACAAGGTGCAGATCATCAGCCTGGACGAGGACACCAGCGAATTTAGTGCCAAGAGGTAAGGCTGCAACATTAGCTTATTCCCATCTATATTTTACGTTTATCCCTTCGCCTTCTTAGCACCTTTGACCATCCATATCCAACGACCAAGATCATGTGGATACCCGACTCGAAGGGCGTATATCCCGACCTGCTGGCCACCAGCGGTGACTATTTGCGCGTGTGGCGGGCCGGCGAGCCGGACACACGGCTGGAGTGTGTGCTGAACAACAACAAGAACAGTGACTTTTGCGCACCGCTCACCTCGTTCGACTGGAACGAGGTGGACCCGAACCTGGTGGGCACCTCCTCGATCGATACCACCTGCACCATATGGGGCCTGGAGACAGGGCAGCCGCATGCCCGCGTCTATGTGGCGGGGCATGTGAAGACACAGCTGATAGCCCACGACAAGGAGGTGTACGACATTGCCTTCTCGCGGGCAGGCGGCGGGCGAGACATGTTCGCCTCGGTGGGGGCCGATGGATCCGTGCGCATGTTTGATTTGCGGCATTTGGAGCACTCGACCATTATTTATGAGGTGAGGATCCCTTGCAGGAAGAACTTATCCAACAATTGTATACTATATTCTCGATTTCTGACCCGTCAGGATCCTGCACACACGGCGCTGCTGCGGTTGGCCTGGAACAAACAGGATCCGAACTATTTAGCCACTGTTGCCATGGACTCGTGCGAAGTTATTATTTTAGATGTTCGTGTTCCTTGTACACCCGTTGCAAGACTGAGCAATCACAGAGCGTGCGTCAACGGTATTGCGTGGGCGCCGCATAGGTGAGTGTATAGTGTTTCTGGCATCCCTTAGATCCCTTTCGATAACACGTACCGTTTCCAGTTCCTGTCACATATGCACTGCCGGTGATGATCACCAAGCACTGATCTGGGATATACAACAAATGCCACGCGCAATCGAGGATCCAATTTTAGCCTATACAGCTGCCGAGGGCGAAGTCAATCAGATCCAATGGGGCGCCACACAGCCCGACTGGATAGCCATTTGCTACAACAAAGCGTGCGAGATCCTCAGGGTTTAAGAGTCAATTTTTATTTATTTATATTTTAATTTTAATTTTAAAGTTTCCCCCCCTCTGTGTCGGCTGAGCAACGCACACAGAACCCACACACACCACACACAAACACAAACACCTCTCTTTGCTGTTGGTTATCCTCCTCCTCCTTTTTTTTTTCTCTCTAAGGAGAAGTTGAGCTCGAGTCTCGTTTTCGTTGTGTCTTGTGAGGAGACAGGCCAGGGAGACGGCGCAGGCGGAGGAGCATGTATTTTAGAGACATCTTAGCTTAGTACAGACACACAAGTATATATATGTAAGTCTAAAGGTATAACCAAACTATGTATTTCTATAATTATGCATGTAGTTTATTTCACACACACTGACAAAGGCAACACAAAAAAAATAAGGCAACAAACCCCGCAGAACCGATTTGAGGCGCTCCTTTAATTTATTTTAAACGAAAACAAAAAAGATTTCAGAAACAATGATCCTACCTCGTTTTTTGTAACCATTTTTTGTGTCTGGCACAGAGACAGGGAGAGAGAGAGGGGCAAGTCAAGGCTTTTTCGAAATATTTTTCACTTTTTTTCTATTGAGAACCAACAAGAAAACGAACGGAAAACTGAAAACTGAATACTGAAAACTGAAAACCAACCAACAAACAAACAGAAGACAACAAGGCAGAAGAAACAGAAGCAGAACCATGGACTTAAGCGAATGCAGAAAAATGAAACAACAAGAAATGA
Source organism: Drosophila watanabei (assembly GCA_008042575.1). Lineage (NCBI taxonomy): Eukaryota > Metazoa > Arthropoda > Insecta > Diptera > Drosophilidae > Drosophila > Drosophila watanabei. Next base: position 157,486 of record VNJS01014580.1, read on the forward strand.
TTTAAACAAATAAGAAAAGAAAAAGAAAAAACAAAGGTACTTACAAAAAATATAAAACCGAATAAAAAGCACACACAAGACAACAGCTAACAACACAATACTATTTAAAACAAATAACAAAAACTACAAACAAAAGCAAAATACCGAAATATATGAGCGAGAGAGAATACAAGATTGTTGCTATATCCATTTAACGAACGAAATAAAAACAAAACAAAACAAAATACAAGGCAAAACCGTAACTATGATCATTTCGAGAATAGGACTCTCCCCCATTAAATAATCTCCAACAACAACCAACAAATAAACTCATTTTTTATGTATCTTATGTACTTTATAGCAATTCACCTCATATATATATATGTATGATGATATATATATATATAGAAGGATATATATACAGAAACGCGATAGCAATACACCCGATAATCCCCAAAATGATCATGTATTGTAAATAACAACATGAAAACTTTGTAAAACAAAACGAAAAGAAAAATATATATATAAACAATCAGAGGTGGAGCTGCAAAAGCATCGATATTTTTCGATATTTTAACATGTAAACATCGATGTATCGGCCAATAAAAAAGATTGGTGCTCTTGCAGCTCCGATCAGAGCAGAGCCGTAAAGAACTTTTGAACAAGACTTAGCCCCTTGATTTTTGTAAAGCCATATTTAAGAGAACGAATCCGAAACCGAAACCGAAACCGAACCCCCTTTCAACTCAAAATACTTCAAAAAAACAAAGAGAATAATAAATAAAATAAATCGAATCGAATCGAGATTAGGGATGGCGGAAAATAAAACGATGTATCGTTGCTGTATCGGTGTAGAAAGCGAAAATTTATATAGAAATCGATAAATACATTTTTAGCAGTGCAATAAAGCGATTTTCCGTTTGATATATCGAATCAATGTAATCGAAAAAACGACATATTTTTTCAAAAGTTTGTGTTTCGATATTATCGATATTTTAACATTAAATGCGATATTTTTCGATACGTAAAAATCGATACATTATATCTTTGCCCTTATATCATATCGGGCCTTCCCTCTCGATATACCTACATCCCTAATCGATATCGCATTGCAAACGATTGAAATCATTTTAGACATTTGTACATCGATTTTCATTGATTTTTTGCAATAATAATGGTTTCTTATCGGAAATTAGAAGTAAACAAAAATAATAATAGGAAATAATTCGATATAGAGGCTCCCCAAACACGTTCTCCCCTCAGTTTGTGTTCTCTTTTTGCATTAGTTGATCATTTGTAAACACACACACCCGACACAACACACCCCAGCGCATAATTATATAGACATCCAAGCTGGGCGGCGATCAATCCGATTGCAATGTAATGTAACGCCGGTCCTGGAGGAGATCACCAAAACCCCAACAAAACAAACAAACAAAGAAACCACTAAGCGAAACGAAACAAATCGACGATGATGATGCAGGGGACGAGGGCGTGGAGTAAAAACAAACCAAAACAGACAACAAGAATATTTAAATAAACCATTTTTAAATAAAAACGAATCTCATTAAATCAAATCCGGCAAATCGGCGGGCGGACAAATGTTGCTAATATCCACCACACCGCGCAGCTTCTCCTCCTTTGCTGCCTTTTCAGTGTCCTTTCCAGGAGGAGCAGGACTGCGCTTGGCGGTCAGCAGCTCGTTGACCTTCAGCTTGCGCAGGATCACCACCAAATGGCCCGTTGTCTGCGAACGCTGCACCGTGGACTCATCCGGCTTGACCTCCTCGTTGTAGGCTATCTGGAAGACCTTGCCCTTGACGGTCACCCGGGTGTAGTTGGTTTGAACGTCCACGTCGATGAGGGAGGTGTCCAGGTGTCTTCAGGAGGAGAAAAGGAAGCACAGGTTGGGTTTAAGGAATATATTAAGGGTGTATTTACATCATATATCGGGAAAAAATATCAACTTTTGCATATTTTCATTATAAATATCCAAAAATGTTGCTAAGAACGTATAATAATTAGTATTTTCGAAAAATATTAGATAAAACATTTGGTAAAACTTTTTTATAACTTTCGATATGAAACTTTAAACATCAATCGTTAAAAATCGATATTATCGATAGATATGCAAAACATTTTATTGAATTTATTTGTTATTTTTTTCCGATTTTATTGGTCCGACATATAAAAGGGAATGTCGATCTATCGCTTTGATGTTAAAAGTTAAAAATGCCATTTCTATACCGACTTTCTCGATAAATACTGATACATTATCGATATATTTATATAATCTGTCATTCCTAGGATTTTAGGCTCCCATCTAGGCATTCGTTGCCCATCACTGATGTAAAATATTTAAGATAACAATAACTTAGCCTCAAAACTAAAAGTTGTTAACAATAACAATTAAAAAATATTTGAAAGCAACTCTCACCCACCTGTAAACCTCCAGCTGGAGCTGATAGTGATCGGCCTCGTCCAGGAGCTTGAACGGCAGCTTGGCCTGGTTCATGTTGTAGGGTCTGCCGTCGGGGGCAAAGAAGTGGCGCTCCCGACGGGGCGGATCCAGCTGGGACTTGGGCTCATGGCGCTCCCTGCCCAGCCTGTGCTGGCGGGCGATCTCGGTGCGAATCTCCGGGCAGTGCTCGCTCTTGGCCTGCCAGAAGGCCTTGATGCGCTCCTCCTCGTCCTCGATGCCGGCGCACTGTTCGGCGAGGGCGGCCTGCTGCTCGGCGACCCGGATGCGCTGCTCGTCCCGCTCGATGCACTGATCCGCCTGCCTTTGGACAATGATGGCCCGATTCTTGGCCAGCTCCCGGATGGCCTGCAGGCGCTCCGATGGCGTAATCTCGACACAGTCCAGGCTGGTTAGCTGCGGCAAGGTGGCCACCACATAGTCCCGGTAGTGGGGATAGTCCACACAGGGATTCCCGATCAGCAGCAGCTCGCGGAGGTTGTGATTGCCGCGCAGCGACTCCACGCTGGTCAGCTCGCCGATGAAGTTCAGGGTGAGGTCCAGCTTGTTGAGGGACTCGCAGCCCTCGAGGTTTTCCACCCGTTCGATGTTGTTGATGGCCGCGTTGAGGTACTCCAGGCGCTTCAGCTTGTGCAGATTCTCGAGGCGAGCTATGAGGTTCGACTGGAGCAGCAGGATCTTGAGGTCGCGGCACCAGTTCTGGATGTGCTCGATGACCTCGATGTCCTCCTGGTGCAGCGATATCTCCTCCAAAGTGCTGATCAGGCGCTCATTGTGCTCCGATTTCTTGCGCACCAGCTCCTCGGTAACTATTGTATATCTTTGTAAAATCTAAATATTTTAAAATTACAAATTTTTCTTACTTCGCACCATTATGACATCGACCAGTGAGTGTGTTTTCAAAATTCGAATGAAAAACAAGGGAAAGTTAGGAAAAGTAAAAGTCAAAGCCGCCTCCGTTGCTAGGCATTTTCCCCTTGCCTCCGTTTTGTTATTTTACTTTGTTTTCTTTTTAATAGAAACATTTGGTAAATACTAATTTTTAAAGCGAACAAATTATAATTGCAATTCTAAAATATTGTATTTTTTTTATCATGAAAATAAGTCAAAGTTGTATCGACTTTCCTTGAGTAATATATTTTGACTCGTCATTAATTTTCTCAATTTAAACAGCCAAAGAAAATTGTAATACATTTAAATTCGATTAAAAGTATCGACGTCTAATGCGCAGTGGCTCGTCCAATTGCATATCGATTATAGCGTCATCGACTTGTTTACGTACGCTTACAGGAGCGGCTCTAGTTAATAGTCGGTGCATTTTTCGATTTTCAAACTTAATATAACATTTTAGCATATATAGCATAAATAATATCAAATATTTATTATTTATTGAGTCGACTTTTGTCGATTATTTTACATTTTTAAATTCCAATTAATCGATTTTTAAATATGTCTGCGTTATTGATTATGAAAGTTTCGCTTTATGTAAAATATTGATTTGAATAATTTGTATTAGTTTTATTTTCGATTTTGGTATCGATAAAGATTTATAACAAATTGTAAAAATTTAGTTTTATTTTGTTATGGATACTGGCTTCGTAAATCGTTTCATATAATTTTTTTAAAAGTACAAAATAACAATTCAATATTTAATTTTAAATTTCACAGATATTTCCTTATCCTCCTTCCTTCCCTTATATAGAATATTTATATATATAAATAAAAGGAAGTAATTAACATAAAACGGTCGATCCTGCTATGCCTTATCCCGTCGATCTAATCCTGACTTAAAGCTTAAATAGGGCTTTAAAAAACAATACTTACCGACAATAATAGTACATAAAAATCAACGAAAATAAAACGTACGTAGATAACGATCCTAAATGATATATTCGATATAGTTTATGCAATCTATTCCAGACCACACTCAACTAATTTGGACGATAATAGGAGCCACTTAAGCCGCTTGCGAGATAAGAGAATGGAGGTGCCTTCCGGGTGTGCCGCCTGCTCCCACCTCCAACGGCCGGCATTTCGCCCCTGACCGAGCCAGAGCGAGAGCCAGAGCGAGAGCGAGAGAAATCTAATCGGTGGAATTAGAATTAAGTAGCTGGAACTAGGCTGGCGAATTAATTGCGACGTGTTTAGAGTCAGTCACCGGACGGCGGCCAGACGGAGCACACACACATTGAAACCAGTAATCTTCTCCTCCGATCGCGATGGGAATCGATGGCGATAAGGATAGCTTCGCTGGAGATATATTGCGGCCACTCAGCGATAGCGAAGTGGACCAGCTGCTCGATCTCTACAAGGCCAAGTTCGGCGTGAGGAACTTCCACTACTTGCTGATGTACAACCAGCGGAAGTGGGACCGGCAGCTGGACGAGGCCCAGATCCAGCGCTCCGATCCCGCCTACATATCCCTGCGCAAGCAGTTCTTCACCCACCGGAGCGGCGACTTCCGCCAGTGGGGCACCTATGTCAGCCTGCACCGGGACATTGTCCAGAGTGTCTCGTTCTTCAGCTGGCAGCCGGATGGCGCCGCCGAGATGTGGCAGTGTCTGGAGCAAACCAAGCGCATCGAGTGGACGCAGGGCGCCCTCCTGACCAATGTGGATCTGGGCTTTTGCGACAGGATCAAGGAGTTGGCCGGCCAGCGTGGTGTCACCGGAATGCAGCCGCGTCAGTGCTACGGCATGGTTCTGCCGCATCAGGCGGCTCTCGATGCCGAGATCCCGGAGCTGCTCTCCGAGTTCGATATGCGGCGGCTGACGGACGAGGACGCGGCCATGGTGCACGCCATCTGGCCCAACAAGGGCGAGGGCTCGCTGGCCTATCTCCGGGCCCTGATCCGCTTCAACAGGACGCTGGGCATTTGCCGGAGCGACACGGGCGAGCTGATAGCCTGGATCTTCCAGAACGACTTCTCCGGACTGGGGTGAGTGGTTAGCTCTGGGGAAAGTTCTGCCAACTAATCCGGATATTTTCCCCTTCCCTTTCCCGATGCCACCAGCATGCTGCAAGTCCTGCCCAAGGCGGAGCGACGTGGCCTGGGTGGTCTTCTCGCCGCCGCCATGACACGCAGGATAGCCAGGGGCGAGCCGGACCTCACACTGACCGCCTGGATAGTGACCACCAACTGGCGCTCGGAGGCGTTGCTCAAGAGGATTGGCTACCAAAAGGAGCTGGTCAACGAGTGGATCAAGCTGCTGTAGGGAGCCTTGGAATGGGATATGCTGGCTAGTTTTTCGGGGGTTTTGATTTCAATTCGGATCGGTTTGGGACTAGGGAAGGCTGAAAATATAGATGTATCGATATTGTATCAATATTTGACCCTAAAGGCGATATGTAAATAAAAGAAATGTGCGATCAATCAATATTCTGTAATCGGAAATAGAAGCTAATAAATGAAATCACATTTTACGGTTATTATTTTGATTAAATCAATGTCTTTACATTAAATGCTATCTTTTTCGATATGTATATTATCGAAAGATACAATTTTACTATGATGATATCGGACAATATTGCTATTTTAAACTTAAATTCAAACTTTTCCGATGTTTAAAAGTTTGATATATAAAATTGTAAACTTTTCCTACCCGATATAGGACGTCCCTAGGGTCGAAACAAACAACGATTTGCATTTGCTATCTGTGCCTATGTACATGGTCAACAATTTTATTTTGAATACACTTTTCGGCTTAATCGAAATTCAAAAACAAATTCGAAACTAGCGGGACTGTAGTTCGGGGAGGGGCCGGGGATAGGGGATAGGGGATATGGGATATGGAAATCGGGGCGGACACACGCACTTCTTATTTACACACACTCGCGCCTCTATCTCTATTATCAAAAATACAATTTGCATTTTGGGCCAACTGAAGAGGCACAACGCAACACAACACATAAATTCGCGTAAATGTTCATTTTCTCGTTCGTTTTACTTAGCACCTTTTTCTTTTAAACTCACTTAAAAACGTATTCGTATTTCTCTAATTTAACTTTCAATTACAAAGTTGAGGAAAGGGAAATGCAAATCAAGCTAATTTTAGGCCCAACATAAAGGTAAACATGGGGAAAACCCTCAGAAATTCCCCTTTCTTCGTCAAGTTGGATTTCACTTAAGATTATCATTATTATTGCCTCTAGAGTTGTGCCTCTTTAGTCAGCTGTGTATAATACATAGAGCTTGTAGAAAACCATGTTCCAAATGCTCCTCTTTTTGCGCTTACGCTCTTTCTTCAATCTCTGAGCGATGCAGCGGAGCGTTCGCTCTCGGAGAGATGAGCTGATAAGGAACAGCCGTTATTTGCAAGCCAATCAAATACATATGTACACTCTACATACATTTCGAGGAGAGAGAGAGAAGGGGGATTGATAGAGAGAGATATGGACACGGAAAGAGAGACAAGGAGATGGGAAGGGATCAGTGGAGCGAGAGAGAGTCGGGGCATACGTCATTCACTAAACTATAAACTACACAAACAGCAGCCGCGTGGCAGCCGTACCGCTTGGCATTCCGCTGCCATTCGCCAGCAGGCTGTTACCCGTCGTCATTGTCGTCGCCCGGTGCAGGCCATTGGACAGCTTCCCATTGACGGAGCCTCGGTAATAGGGATCCGTTTGCTGCTCCAGCGGCTGGTACTTGATGTTCGAGCTCTGCGACAGCGGCAGCGTGGGCGCCTCGCGTCCCTTGGTTATCTGCTTGGCCCGATTGTAGCACAGGACACCGACAATGGCCAGCGTCATGCCCAGGCAGTTGATCCACGTCACGGGGTTGCCCAGAATGAGCAGCGACACGGCTATCACGAAGATCCGCTTCGAGGCGCTGGCCACCGCGTACGTGAGCGGAGTGACCAGCGAGAGGACACTGAAGGCGATGATGTTCTGAAGCCAATTGAGCACGCCGTCCGCAAAGAGCAGGGCAATCACTCGATAGTCCAGGTTTTTCTGTAAAAAAGGAACAGAAAAGGAAAGATAAATAAATATATTTTATATATTTATATTATATTTTTATCGATTCTTTAATTTAAATGCAATTGTTTTCGATATATCAAAGTTTAAGTCATTCTTTGACATGATACGGGAGACTTATCGAATTAACATTAATATTTAAACGTTTAAGAAATATCTTTTAGCGCTTAACATTTGATATATCAAAGTTTTTTCACTTCTTGGGCTATAACAAATGTTTAATACCGGCTTTAAGGGATAAAACTTAGAAGCATATGTTGGTTTACCCTTTTAAGCAGGGTTTGTCGTGCGTATTTCCCCCCATAAATAACTAACTAGGTAAACACCAAAGTAAATACAGGTGTTTCTAAGCTGTACACTTTTGAATTACCAGAAAAAAGAAAGTAAGTATCAAAAAGCATAGAAAACTATTGAGACTTTTATGAAGTTGCCTGAATTATTCGCTTCTATCGAAAGTTCCTTATCAAAATCAAAGCGGAAGTTAATAATTAAGATAAGAGCTAAACAGAGATCTCCACTCCATACTCACAATGGCATTGTGGCGGAAGACAGCAAAGCTGTCCATATACAGCCAGAGGGGCAGGAAGATGAACAGCGACAGCTTGCCGAGCAGGTGCAGCAGCCGCAAGTGATGGATATTGGTGTCCTTGAGGACCTAAGGATATAAAGATAAGATTAAGTATTAAAGTCTGGCTTCGGAGAATGTAGAAAAAATGTCTCTACCTTCTTAGAGAAAATGTTCTGCATGGAGAAGCCCATCGTGGAGACGAGGGCACTGATCAGGCCCATCATATCGAAGGATATCTCCGTGACGGTGGCGATGCCCACGCCCGTTATGATGGGCAGCAGGCTCAGGTACACGAGCGTTGGCTGTTTCTCGCCAAAGAAAAGGCGCGTAAGGACGACGGTGAACAGTGGCATTGTGGCTTTAACTGAAAGGAAGAAGGGTTAAATTAATGGTTTAATAATAATAAATGTATAAAGTATACTTTACAAGACTTTGTGAAGCTATTTAAGATCTACCCTGCCCTGCTTAACCTTGCCCTTTTAAGGTTATAGTTCTTTACCTTTTACTTCAAAATATTAATTTAAACCATTTTAATTTTTAATCTAATTTCTTTATGACAACTCTGATTAAATTACTGCTTTCCTCTACCCCACCAGCAATATTTACCCTTTAAATATTACGTATTATTCAATTATTCATTTCAATAAGGTTAAATTATTTGTTTATCCATTCTACATACATATATACATGAATATGACTTCGGTATAATTTTTCACAATTTTTCACTCCACTTTAACAACATTAACTTGTAAGCAAAGCCACTCGGAGCAGCGAAAGGGTATCTAATTTCAAGTATCTGCATAGATAGCGAGCATACGATGGCCATTACCACTACTGCTGACGTGTTGGGGTAGCACACACTTTGGCGGGCAACTCCACCTGTCACCTGCCACCTGCTAGCCGCTAGAAACTCACCTGTGTGCGCATACGAGACGGGCACCTTCCACAGCGAAATGTGCGAGGTGACGGAGGCTAGGAGCTTGCCCACCGCCAGGGGCACAATCAGCCGGTAGAAGTAGGATCGCGGTATCTCCTGGTACTTCCGGATGCGCCACAGATTAAAGAAGGGCCCGCTATAGAGCGTTATGCTGCACAGCTGCACCAGCGTCACGGTCATCGGGAAGGGGAACTCGTTCAGCACCATCTTGCCGATCACATTGTTGCTGGAGGAGATCACATACCAGAACAGGCACATCAGCAGCACGACGGCTACGTGCCGCGATCCCGTCCGCTTGCCGCCCAGCATTACTCTGTTTCTGTCCGTGGGAATCCGGAATCACGGCCCTTGCCTTGCTCTCGTGGCGGCACTCAAGTCCCCCGTTGCGGATTTTGCCGCAATTCGAAGCGGTGGCAAGTGTGGGGCCTGGTAGCTAGCTAGCTGGTGGCCTGGTCTGCGGGTCTGCTAGGCTGTCCGGCGCACGGCGACTATTGCATTGCGCTTGATTTTGGTTTTAAATATAAAACGTCGTCTGTTTGTTTTCGACGTGTACCTGCCAGTGTGACCAGATGGGGACCTCTTGGCCTATGGCAAAAGTATGTTTTCTGGTATTTTTGGTAAATTTGAACGGATAATGCGAAGCTGAGGACGCGTTCAGCAGAACTATCGTTCCATCTTACTTCGATGATAAGTGATTATTAAAGCAAACAGTGACTTGAAGCAAGGCTTTACGATTCTATCCAAAAAGATAAAGCTTCGATAGGAGGAGCAATCACAGCCACTTCCTCCTGCTGTCACCTGGCAGCTCTTCGCCCAGTGCCAGCGCTTGAAGCAGGAAGAGGATCTGCGTTTGGCAGTATTTTCATAGAAAGTTAGAACCATCTGTATATCGATACTGTGTCGATATTTAATGCTTGAGTCGATAAAAATAATATATCATAGGCTTATTCTTGATACGATAACGGTATGTCCCGCGCTACATTCGAATTTCGAAGTGATAAGGAGTGAGCAGCGTCCCGGCAGGACTGACTATACCAATCGCTACCTAAATCTCCAGTCTAAAATTTTCCTCGTCAAATTATTTTACGATATTATATACCTTGACTACCAAAGGAAAAAAACAGCTCCAACCTCAAATACTATTTATCAAGGGGAATTCTCAGATATGTAAACAATTATTGAAAAAAAAGAAAACAAAATGAAATAAAACTAAGCTGAACAGAAAACTGAAATTAGGAATATAAAACCCAAGAATATATAGTTTCTAGGTGTGTGTGAATGGAAAATAAAAAAAGAATACTCTTGATGATGATACAATAAAAACTTTTTACGTCCAAACTAGCTCCTCCTATTGGCGCCCGAGCAAGGACTTGAACACGCTAGTCCTTCGCTTTAAGAAATAGCGAGACAGATTATAATTTTAAACTTTATGATCAAATTCTATCTAGATTATTACTTTTTAATTTTTACCAATTTTATTAAAGTAACCCCTTATGAAATAGTTTAACAAATTAAAAAAAAAAAAATAATAATCTGCAAGGGATATATTTCAACCTATTTATTATTTACGATTTACAGAAATCCCAGGCTAAAGTTTTTTGATTTGCTTGATGATTTTCTAACTAGAATAAACTATAACAATTATGCATTTGATAGCTCGCGTAATAAACTAAGAGATAGTTCTATCGAACGAGTTTCACTTCCATTTCACATTAGTTCGGGCACTTTCATTTTTATTCCAATTTATTTCAAATATGTTTTGATGTTTAATTAACAATGTTTCATTTTTATTTTTCCTTTAAGAAAAAAACACTTAGTTTTTAAGATTTCATGCTGTAAATATTATTATAATTGTTTTAATCTTGGGCGTGTTGTGTGTGTGTGTGGTTTTCTCCATGCTTCTGCTCCTTCTTCATGTCCTGAGACTCTCTCAATTTCTCTACCTCCCTCTCTCTCTGTTTGAAGGAACCTTTGCGGAGTGTGTGTTGGATTTTCAATTAAATAATGCTTTCAAATGTTTGTTGTTAAATGTACCGAAACAATTCACATTTTATTATTATTATTATAATATATGGTTTTCTTGTTAGTTGCTACAGCTGACATCAAGTACATTTTGCTTATGAGTTGCTTGGTTTTCATTTTATTTCCACATTTCCACATTTCCACATTACATTTTTCATTTATTTTTAGATCTTTCTTCTGTATTTCTAGTTAAACATTTAAATACGAGTTCTTCCGTCCACATGCCTATGAAAATACAGCGCTCATGCGTGTCCATTTCCGATGCTTTGCAAACTATAAGAAGAAAAGAAAGAAACCACAATTGAGGAGAACAAGTAGTTACTATTCCGGCTACCGAGGATTCTTCTTCCCGCGAGAGAGTTTTTACAAGTCTATGTGGGTTAGGATAGGTGTCTTGTCGTCACATTGTTCATAAAAAACTTGATTGATTGATTGATTTTTGCTGCTGACCGTGTTTCAGGTAGATAAATACTTTATTCCTTGACATATATCCGGGCATATAACTCGTCGATGATCCAACACAAATTGCTTATATAAATTCATTATAACCGTACAATATATAAATATATATATATATATATAGCGTGTGTGGGGGGATGAAAGTAAATGCAAAATGCCAAACAAAAACACTTAATGACTGGTATTATATACATATATTATATATCATATATAATACAGCATATATATACTCGATCTGGGCTTGAGAAAGATAGTAGGAAGGAGGGTGAAGCAGCTGTTTTGTCATTTTTCCTAGAGAGCGTCGGCCAGGCAGAGCATTTTCATTTTGTTTCTTTTTTTGGGGGTTTTTTTTTTCATATTTGTGAAGCATTTCCTTTGATTGGTTTTAGTTTTTTTTACTTTTGTTTTCATTTATTCTGCAACTTGCCTAAATTTTTTTTTATTTCAATATTTTTATTGGTTTTAACTCTTATGTTCTTAAAAAAAAAACTAAAAAAAAAATAGCAAAACAGTAAACAAAAAATATTTATAAAACTCAAGTTTATTTCGTGTCGAGAATGAAAAATATAGTGTGTGTATTTATTTTTGAGTTTCTTAATCAATTTTGTTGTTCCAACTTTATCGAAATGCATCTTTAAAACGACTAAGACGGATTAATATATATTTAGGTCGTAAATCACTTTTCAAGTAACAAATTAAGAGTTGAAGGAACGAAAAAAAAAAGGAGAATGCAATTGAAAAGAAATCGGAGCTTCGATTTGAAATGGGATTTTACCTCTTGCGAATATATATATTAATTTCTAAGCTTTTTTGTTTGTCTTTAACGCTTTTTTGTTTGCTGTTGTTATGGTGCAGCGTTTATTTGATGTTTTTTTAATGCCCCTGCTGCTTGCCATTCGTTGTTACTTGCTTGCTGCTGCTGCTGTTGTAGATTTGATGATGTTGCTGTTGCATGATGCTGCTGCTGCACGTTGCATGTTGCATGTTAGGTGTTGCTGTCGTATGTGTTGTGGTGTTTATGGCATTCAGAGAAAGTATTTGCCCAGCAAAAGGCTCAAGATGGCCGCAGCAATGGCAATTGCTATGTAAAAGAATGGAATCTGCTTCTCAGCCAAAACTGGGGCATAGGGCTCATTGACCTGCTTGATGGCCGCCGAGCTGCGGTAGCGTGTGACTTGATCCTGCAACAAAAACAAGAGAGAAAGAAATTAATATCTAAACTAGAAATTAAGACTTTAAACAACATCACCCATTACTCAGAAAATAATCAACAACCGCGAATTCACAAGAAATTGCTGCTAATTGGCTAAAACACTAATTTTTAACTCGAAAGGTGTCATTCTAACCCATTAATAAACATTATCGGTTAGCTCGCTTTTCAATCGAAAAACAAGAATGCAAGCAAGCTTTTGGAATCGATAATAACTAAGCCAATAAAACCTCGATTTCAATTCAAAAACAAAACTAAACAATCAAGAGAAACAGCCAGATTTCCACAATGGTTTAGCGTAAACTTTAACAAATTACGCTTAAATATCGATACCGTCTCCGGACCTACCTTCATGCGGAGAATTTCTTTTCGCAGTTCTCTGTTTTCTTCACGCAGAGCCGTAATCGTCCCGGCCATCGACTCCACACTATCGGCTGAGTCTGGCAAATTCGAGACCTGCATGGGGAGGGACAAAATGACACAGTTAACATTGACAGGAGGAGAGAGGAGACTAGCTGACACTTACCTTGTCCTCGCTGGATAGCTTGGGCTTGCTCTCGAGCGCCTCGGCACTGGCTGAGCTGGTGTTGGCGCCCGCGCTGCCACCGCCGGCACTGCCGGTGCCGCCACCGACGCCGATATCGCCGGAACCACCGCCGCCGCCGCTAGTGTTCTCAGCATTCGCATCGCTGTTGGGCATCTCGAACACGCACTTCAGCTTGGCGTCCATCAGTTGCTCCGGCTCCAGTTCCTTCCACTGCACGCGAAACAAGAATACATATTTATATACGAGACGTCAGGGTTTATCCTGGCTCACTTACCAATTTATTCAAATCGGTTAAATCGGCATCCGTGGGTGCCAGGACGCTCTGCACCATGAACTTGTGCTTGTTCTTCTCCTGTTGATCGTAGATAAATGGCTGCAGGCAGACTGCAAGGGGTATTTATATGAGGATCGGTATTATATGCAGATATAAAGTATATACTCACTCTCCACCTGGGTCGAGCGATAAGGCAGGATCTTGCCAATATTTGGACGTACGCAGTAGCGTTTCGGGGCGGTTGTCTTGATCTTGAAGACCAAGGGCAGAGCCGAATTGTTGCGCAGACTCATGATTGTGACGACGGGCCGGTTGAAGGGTCCTGCAATGAAGGCGGTAGTGAGATTAGGAAAAGGATAAACAACAAACATTTGATTAGTCACACTGTATTGGCGGAAATTTCGCCGCCCGGAATCCGCCCACTTTCCACTCCTTTTCGCAGTTCTTTGTGTCACGTCACGCCCATTGCGTCATTGGGACGAAAAGCAAGTTCAAATTAATTGAATTAAAAGCAAAACAAAATCGACAATTGGCATAAAAAGAGGAAGATATAGGGAAAATAGAAAAACTAGGCATAAATAATGGAGGGAGACAGAGAGGGACGAATACCCCTGAAATGAAGTTATATTGGAGCATATAAAGTATACTTTGTAATAGTTCAAGTAAGAAAATAAAATATTTAAAATATTTCAAGTTAAAAAAAATTCAAGTTAAATACATACTATGTACAACTTATCAATTTGTTAAGCAACTAAAAGTGTTAAAAATAATATAACAAAATTAATAAAATGCATTGAATAACACTGCAATATGTAACTAGCTAAAAAACTAGCTTAACATTCGGTTTAGATTCTAAACTTTAGAATATTCCCTTGATATCTAATAAATATGAATGTATTCATTTACTAGCATTTGCAGGGTATCAACAACTAGAACGCAATACAACAACAGTTTGTTTTTTGTGTCCCAATTAGAAATCGATCGTGCCTCTACACAAATCCCCAAATACTCTCCAGTCTTATTTACGGGAGAGTGAAAAAGAGAGTGAGAGTGGGATGGGAGAGGCAAGAGGAAGAGCCAAGCAAAACACCGCAAAATAAAGTAACACGAATTCCTGCTTTTTAGATGACCGCCGCTGTGTGCGTGCGTGTTATGCGTGCTTGGGTGTGTGTGAGTGAGTGTGCTTCAAGGAAATTTCATTAGACAAAGTCGTCGCGTCATGCATGTGTTTTTGCTACTACCTCCCCCGTCCAGCGTTCGCCCTAAAACACCCGCAGCACCACCCACAATAGTCAACGATCAAACGATGGGGGGTGGTGGTGGGAAAAGAATGGGGCTAAGGCTCACACACACACACAAATGCGTTCTTACACAAATATGAAAATATGCGGACAGTGGGATTGAAAAAACAAAAACTTCATTAGAGTTTCGAATTTGATTGCCTAATTAATTTATAGTTTAATAAAACCTACAATAGGTTTTAACACATTAGCAATGGAGTTAAAAAGTAACCCAGCTACACCGAATATGAATAATTTAACAAATTATTTCTTTTACGCGTTTTCGGTACATTTTCTGTCCACTGTGCAGCGAGTGCTTTTTGCTGTCATATTGCATTGTTGTTGCTGTTGCTGCCGCTGCCGCTCTTGCTGCTGTTGCTTTTTGGCCAAAATTCAAAAAGTAAAAGACAAGAAAAAATTAAAATGGCTCATGACAAGTTTTTGCGTATAAAAATAAAATGCTAGCCAAAAACGCAGGGCCAGAGAGCGGGCGGGAACGGGTGCCTAACATAGAGCGCGAGAGCGAGAGGGACAGGCAATAAAGTGCAAGAGAGAAAGAGAGCGACGCCAGCTGCCGGCATCAGAAAACTAGGTGGAGGGGGCGAAGAGGATGATAAGAAAGAAAACCAGACGATACACGTAGACCTCAAAAAATGTATAAAAAAAATGAAAAATCATACGCGAAAAGAACAACAAAAACAACGGAAATTATTGATAAGCTGCAAAAGAAAGTAAACGAGAGAGCACCACACATCGCACCGAGGTGAGAGAGAGGGAGAGCGCAAGCACGGGAGAACGCGCTGGCCTGCTGCGCGTGTGTGCGTGCGAGCGAACTTTGCAGTTTGCTCCTCGGTCTGTCGGCCCTTCAAAGCGAATTTGCAACAAATTGGAGGTGAATTCGGCGTTAGTTCTTTGGTCGATATGCGGCGACCTTCCCACCAAAACACACAGAATGCAATTATCTCTCGTGCACTTACCAACAAAGCGCAATTCATGCTCCGGGTCAATGGTCAGCGGGGTCTCAAAGCCTTGCTTGTTCATTTTGGCGGCTCTTGAAGCTTCTTCTGCTGCTGCTGATTGTTGTTGTTGTTCGTGTTGCGGCGCTGCTCTGCGCTCCTCGTTTTTTAACGTTGTTAAATTTCCGTTTGTGTTTGTGCGGTTCGTCCTTTTTGTTGATGTTGTTGTTGGCTGTTAAGGAAATGCACACTGAATTGAATTACACACACACAAATATATATATATATTTATCACACATACATATATACAGGGAGAGAAAAATAAAGACTGAAACAGGGGCAGGCAGTGGCTGTGTGACAGGGACAGAGAGAGAGGTGAGACACGGATGCTTGATTTTTCGCTTACGTTTGCGTTTTTTTCTTTTTCGTCAGTACTCTCCGAAGAGAACTAAATGCCTGCTGTTGTTTTTATTTCTGCAGCAAAATTTTGTGTCTGTGTTATTTCCTTTTCACACTGCGCGTTTTTCTCATTCGTTTTGCTCTGTCCGGAATATCGGTAAATTTGATGCGACCACACACACACGCTTGCGAAAACGGACCCAAAAAAAATTAAGGAATGGCCGAGAGACTCACACTTATACACGCACGGTTTTCTCTTGTCGCGTGCGGTTATTTTGGAAAAAAAACTACGATCAACGTGCGTTTTTCCACTACCTTCGGCTAGTTTTCCACTCCAATCTAGTCGAATGTTTTTCACGCACTCGGTCCTCGGGTTTTCCTTTCGTTAATTTTCATAGGCAAATGCAAAGCCACAAATTCTGTCAGAAAAACGCCTGCCAATTAGAGGTGGAACTATCGGATGTCATCGATGATTTGGTTCTGGCGTCAAAAATCTCGAAGAGTAGAAAATTTACCCTAAAAACACAAATTTTCCCCACAAAATTAATGTAAAGCATCGCAGCAAGTTGCTTTAGAAGTAAAACACCATCTCGAAGATTATTATTTATTGGAAAACAAATAGGTGTTTAAACATATCGATATTATTATTCACTCGATTATAATACTCATAATTTAGATTCTTATCGAAAAATCGAATATAATTTAATTTAATTTGTTTATGGTATTTTACCTTTTAGGAGCTATTTAAATATTTTGCTTGTAGTTTTTTGGGCTAATGTCTTTTAGTGGAGAAGTTAATCCACAAAACTAATTTTACATAGATGTAGCAAATTTTGCAGAGCTTTAGTAAATCAATTTGTAAATCCTGTATAAAATGTGATTTCTTTTAAATGTATTTTACATAGCTTAAGTATTCTTTAATTACCACGTTTTTCTAAATAAAATAAAAGAATTAAGGTATTAATTATTTTTTTTAATCCTAACACTAAACAAGTTTTTAAACAAACCTTTAGTACTTTTATATCAGAAGTTAAATTTTGGAATAATTAAATCGGAAATATTCTTAGCCCCTTAAAATTAAAAAATTAATATTCCCTATATGACTGAAATTCTAAATCTATCGACGGATAGAAAAGGACCCAAAAGAGACGAACGTTAAATGTTAAAACATAATCCCAGTAGAAAGCCAACGAGGTACCTTTTGTATTCTTCTTTTTGATTATATTTAACTATTTTAAAATGTACCTTTTAATTTAAGAATTCAGTCATTAGGAATCCTTTGAGTTATTTCCAGCAACTGTAGAGTAAACCTTATAAAAGTTATGCATTTTCCATTTCCAACCACATCAAATTGCATTGATACCTTGACTTTGCATTTATAATCGAAATTTAATATTTAAATTCTTCAAAAACTTAATCGTATCCTTTCGAAGGATATGGAGTAATACAAGATGGTGTAAAAGATTATGAAAGTGTAATATTTCAATATAATGCGGAAAATGCTTTATCCAGACTTATTCTTGCCGTCGGCGGTGAACAGCTTCATCTTCTCCCTCACTTCCGACAGTGTTTCCTTCGGCGAACCGCCTACAATCGACGCCAGTCGCTGGCCCAACTCCTGCTTCCTGGGACTGCTCTTGCGGCCCCGTGTGTACCCTATGCAGGCGTTCACGTGGCAGCCAAAGAGGAATATGTATGCCTCGTTGGCGTTCTTGCAATTCGCCTGCTCCACAGCCTTGGCGAGTTCAAAGAAGAGGACGCAATCGGTGCGAGATTCAATGCTTTGGCGAAAGAGTGTGGTGGCTTCGCTGGCGCTGGCCTGCGTTACCCAGTGAATAAATTCGCGGCCGTAGTTGGGATCCTCGGGCGGTGGCAGCTCTGTGGAAAGGAACTCCTGGTGTTGCAAGCCAGCGGCACATTCTTCAAGCTTCTGGCGAAATTCTACAGAAGAAATTCTATTAAGAGGACCAAAGAGACTCCGTACATCGCTGCAACTCACCTGCGTCAAGGAACATCACATTATGTGTATTCTCCCGCCAGTATTTCACCGCCTCGCCGAGTAGATCCACGCGCTCCCAATTGAAACTGGTCAGATCCCAACGCAGGCTGTCGATGGTCGCCAACAGTTGTGTGATTAGTGGTATGTGCGCTTGGCGCCACTTGGGCAGGTACTGGTGCATTTCCACATAGTGCATGGCCTGGACCACAGCCTCCTCTGAGCTGGCGTTGCGCCGGCACTCTCTGCGCAACTGTAGCAGCTGCCGACGGCCGCTGGCCTGGATCTCCTGCTCAACGGCCTCCAGCTGCTTGAGCAGCTGCAGGATGCGTCGTAGTGGGGTGAAGTTAAGGCTTGCAGCAAACTCGTTCAGGCCATCGGCACAGGCCTGGAGAAAGTCCGATTGGGCAGCTCTGAGCTGCTCCTGGCTGTAGGGCAGAATGTCATTACGCAGACTCACGCGATAGACATTCGCTCGCAGCTTAATGAGTCCGTTCAGGACCAACGGATGGACGTAGAGGGAGTATAGGAAGCTCGAGGCGTTGCCCTTGAGCAGGGCGTCATCATCAGTTAGCAGCTGGCTGGCTAGGTAAGCCATCTGGTGGACCGAGTGCGCGGCACAGTGCTTGGCCATGTGCCAAAAGTAGGCGGAGAAACGGGAGTGCGCCATGGCCAACTTGGCCAGGGCTAGCCAGGATTCCTCGGGGTCCTCAAAGAAGAATATGAGTAGCTGGTGCTCCACGGCCCGGCTGCGGCCATTGAGGTTGTTGAAGAACCTGATGCGACGTTCCTGGAGATTGGGCGCCGCGAAGGGGAAGGCTTTACTGATGCCCAACTCATCGCGAAACTGAAGCAACAGGATCTTGTCCTGCAGGCGGCACGATGTAAATATAGGCAGGAGAACTAGGTGCAGCAGATTCGCATATTCCTCCTGCTCCTCCTCGTCGCTCTCTTCTTCCACCTCCATTGGCTCCACCTTTATGTCCAGCATGGCCTTTCTGGCCTCCGCGACTTGTCCCAAATGCGCGAGTATAACTTTTGCATGCTTCGTGCCGAGCAGCCCAACATGCTTGGCCATTGTCTCCACGCACTCATCGTTGCCCATGGCAATCGATCGCTGTAGGAGACACTCCAGACCCAGTAGTAGCTGCCCATTGGTAACGGGTCCCGAATCGCCATCGAGGCAGGCCAACAGCTCACCGATGCTCATGCCTGCCAGGATGTCCTCGAACGTTAGAGCCGACTGGCCAAAGGTGCCCAGCTGCCCGCAGACCTCGTGTTTGCTGAGCTCCGGGTAAGGTTTCACCGCCTTGATCACTGCCGCCGACTGGTGGCAGATGAGGGTCTGGTAGTTGTAGAGCGTCCAAGGCGACGATATCTCCATCCAATACAAGAAGATGTCCACAGTAACCATCTCCACGATGCGCTGCAAGGCATTCATTAGGATGTTGGCAAGGGGCTTGGGATCGCGTTTGAGATTTGTTTGATTTGTCGGCTGATGATCAGTTTCGGGACTTAGGCTGTTATAGGTGTTGAAGTAAGCCGGCTTTCCTGGAGGTTCCAAAACTTCTAGGAGGACTTCTAGGAGAATCTCCATGGCCTTGGCCAGGTACACCTTGCGTGCCGTTGGCCGCAGCTCCCGGAGGCGTTCGGCCGAGTCGAGCAAGTGGCGCTGCAGCATCCTGGCCATCTCGCGGACCAGGATCTGATTCGTATCTGCGACATCGGAACGACCGGCGGCCTTTAAAGTGCCCGAGATCCATGTTAGGGCGTCCATCCGATTCGGACAGCCATGGGCCAGGGCCTCGTTGAGGGAACCATAATACTGGATAGTGGCCCAGCGGGGGCCGCACTCGAGGAACTCCAGCAGCGGCTGCTGGAGGCCGCAGCGCATGGCAATGGCCACGGCGAGGAACTGTGGCAATTGGGGCAGCTGCTGGCACAAGTGCTGACATTGCAGGCTCCACGGGGACTGACTGTCGGAGGTGGTGGCCTCCGTGTTGACCAGCAAAAGGATGAGGACGCCGCGCAAGTGCGATATGGCCTCGGGGCCGGTCGGCAGTGTCTGCAGTTCTTCCGGGCGCTTGGAATGAGGCTTTTGGGTCACTAGTTCGTGCTCCACCAGCAGTTGGACGACTTGTGTACATAGTTCATCGATGTGCCTCTCGTTGCCTTAAGAAAAAAGCAGTTTTAACTGAGAGAAAGGAAGAAATATCAAAGAAGAGATTACCGCTCCAATAGAGGAATGTTGCGAGGCGCTTGGTCTGGCTGTCGTAGGCCTGAAACAGGTTGCGCAGCTGTACAAACAACTGGCAGTTATCCAGTGGGTGCTCCTTTACTTCCACCATCTATAATTGAGCTTTTATTTCATTAGTAGAATATTTTGCTGGTTTAAAATTTTCTGCTGCACCGATCAATTTTGTTATCGATTGCCAGCTGTTTGATAGAGTGTTGCCAGATGCAAATTTAGCTTTCCCCCTTACACATGGCCGTATCGATAATATAACTGTTTATTTAAGAACACTATATACAAATTGTTAAAATAATAATAGACATTTTAGTTAAAATGTGTCAGCCATGCTAAATACTTAATAAACGAATTGAAAAAAAAATGGTTTCTGCTTCTGAATTTGAATTCTCTTTTGTTTTTACCGTATTAGGAAAATATTATTAAATTTAAACATTTCATTACCTTTCTTTTTATTTTTAATAAGCTTAAGACTACGCTATTGTTAGCCTAAAAGAATGCATGCTCTGGGTCAACATCAGCTGTTCGATTCCGATAGGCGCGGGCGTCCATGGGGCAATGCGGGGGTGGCGGGTGGCTGGCAGCTGCAGAGATAGCGGGGCGCCTATCGGCCGGCGAAGCGAGTTCATTCTTGGCTGCGAAATCAATAAATAAAGCCCTGGAACTGCCCCAGAGACACAGCAGCCAAGGAGTCCAAGGATACATGCTGGTGCCCCGGCCATGCAATAGCCTCTGAAGTCACTCTAAAAGCGAGAGCAAGCAAGAGAGAGAGAACGAGGCAGTCAGCGGGAGAGAGGAGTGACTCGCGTCAATTATGGAGCTTCGGGAATTACGCGGCAACGGTGGAGGTGGAGGAGGAGGATCCGGAGCTGGAGCCGCAACGGCCGGAAGAGCTGCATCAGGAGGTGGGTCAGCCCCATCGGCGGCCAGTCCAGAGCTGGGCGGCATCTGCATTGGCGGCTCCGGCGGCGGCGGCCAGCGTTTGCCCACCAAAGCTGATGTGTTCATGGAGCAGCTGAACGCCACCAATGCCAAGAAGGTGGCCCTGCTCCTAGTGCTGGGCTTCATACTCTACCACGGCCTGCTTAACTGGAACTATGGTGGGTAGTCTATATATAGAGAGAAGCCTCTCCTTATTGATTTATCCTGGGCTTGGCCTCCGCCTCTTAGGTAGCGACTCCTGCCAGTGGCTGCTGTCCAAGGGCCGCTTCAAGGGCGACAACGAGTGGCAGCCGTACGGCTGCATGGTGCACAAGTACTCCCTCACGTGAGTAATCATCGCATAGATAACCGTTCCACCTGGGCCCATGACTCACCTCTGGAATCTCTTCCGCCCCCATCCCCCTTCCAGCGATACGCGGCGTTGCCTGCGCTACCTCGCCTTCTTCGACAACAAGAACAACTTTGTGTTCATCGGCGACGCCAGTGTCCGCCTGCTGTACGATCGTTTTGTGGAGCAGCTCCGCCTGCCCAAGGAGCAGGACCAGGAGCAGGACACCGACGACAACAATGCCAGCCGCTCGGCCCGCTTCGAGGACCAGAAGCTGCACATGCTGGCCCAGTACATCCAAGCGGAGGAGGTGAGTCCCTCGCTAGTGGAGCGTCTGTACCATCTGGAGGCCGAGAAGCAGCTATCCTCTGTGTATGTGGTGGGCTTCACCTATGCCGGCCTCCTTGCCGGCAACACCACCGACGATGTGCTGCGCCAATATGCCGCCAATCTCACGCTGCTCGTCGCGCCCTTCCATCGCCTGGTGGCCCAAACGTCGCGCGTGCTCTGGAAATTGGCGGATCGCGTGGATGAGGAGAAGCTGCCCGCCAATTGGAAGCTCCTGCAGAACGAGCAGATCGAACGGCTGAACAATGTGGCCCGCGGCGTCTTCCGCTACACGGAGATCAGTGTGTGGGAGTCCGCCTGGCACATAGCCAACGGACTGCTGGACAATGCCGCCGAGGGGCATCAGCTGTGCGCGCACGGCCAGCGGCTGGAGGTGCAACTGTTGTGGAATATGTACTGCAACGACTACATGAACTACAACGATGGCACCTGCTGCAGCAGCTCCGAGCCGCACACCACGCTGCAGATTGTGGCGTATGCCCTGTTCGGGGTGTGCATGTGCCTCGTCTGCGGCCTGTGTTTGCGAAGATGGATGCTGCATCTGCAGGGACAGACGCTGTATGTGCCGCTGCAGCAGCAGGAGCAGCAGTATCAGTCCCACGATGGCGTGCGAGGAGGAGGAGCCAGCACGCCCATGGTGTCCCTGTCCCTGCTGGGCCTCATTCTGGCCTACTTCTATCTCTGCGACCGCACCAATTTCTTCATGAAGGAGAACAAGTACTACTCGGAGTTCAGCTTCTGGATACCCGTCGGCTATGTCTTCGCCCTGGGCCTGTTCTTCACCGAGGATTCGCGCTTCACCAAGGTCCTGAACCGCGACCAAACGGACGAGCTGCGCGGCTGGATACTGCTGGTCGTGCTCATCTACTACATGACGGGGGCCCAGCGCATCCTGCCCATCCACATGCACATCAAGCTGCTGATCTCCGGGTACTTCTTCCTCACCGGCTACACCCACTTCAGCCACCTGTGGCAGACGGGCAGCAACGGCGGCTCGCTCTTCGTGCGCTTCTTCCAGGCCATGTTCCGGGCGAACTTCCTCAGCGTGCTGCTGTGCTTCTGCATGAACCGGCCGTATCAGTTCTACTACTTTGTGCCGCTCCTCTCCTTCTGGCTGTGCGTGGTGTACCTGGTGCTGGCGTTGCCGCCCAGGATCTCCGCCGCCTCCGTGGACGCCAATCCGCTGCATTATCTGTATTTGGTGTGCAAGTTCATCGGCTGCCTCGGGGGGATCACGGTGCTCTTCATGTCGGAGGTATTCTTCGAGCGGATCTTTGTGACGCGCCCGTGGAAGGCGCTGTTCGTGACGACGGACGATGATCTGCACGAGTGGTGGCACCAGTGGAAGCTGGACAGGTATACGGTGGCCTTTGGCATGATCTATGCCGCCTGCTTTCACATCGCCCAGAAGTACAGTGTCTTCGATGACAACAATCATGGGAATCTCTTTGCGCGACGCACCTCCATCTCGGTCACCCTGCTGGCCCTGCTGGGCGTGGGCGTGTACACAGCCTTCTCCTTCCTCTGCCGCAACGTTCAGAACTGCGAGGAGATCCACTCGTACATCCTGTTCATCCCGATAGTGGGCTATGTGGTGCTCAGGAACATATCGGGCATACTGCGGACGCGCTACTCGGCGTTCTTCGCCTGGTTCGGACGCATCTCGCTGGAGCTGTTCGTGTGCCAGTATCACATTTGGCTGGCCGCCGATCGCCACGGTGTGCTCGTCCTGCTGCCCGGCTTTCCCACGCTGAACATGATCATCACTTCGTTTATTTTCGTGTGCGCCTCGCACGAGGTGCATCGTCTGACCCAGATCCTGCTGCCGTATGCCGTGCCCAGCGACTGGCGGCTGGTCATGCGCAACTTTGTCATCTTCCTCATTGTGCTCATTCCCGTGGCGAGGTCGGACGGCATGTTTTGATCGGGCATGAGAACGATTCCGATCGTGATCCCTATCCTGAGCGATCTGCAATCCAATTGCCGCTTCGAGGAGAGAGAAGACCCCAAGTATTCGATGGATAGCAGCTCCTGCCTAAATAACAGAAAAAGAAACAAAACATACACACAGAACATACACAGACCGTGCACTTGCCGGAATGGATCGGTTTTGATGAAAAGGATAAAGTCTAGAAGAAGATCATAGCCTTCACACTTACCATCTCAGTTTAAGTTCCCAGAAAGTATTAGTGTTTGAAATGAAATTCGGTTATTAGGATACCTATTGTTACGATTCTGCTATCAATCGAATATTAAGAATGGCAGGAAATACCCTTTGGCAGCCATAAAAAATCGACCCACTCTAGTTTATCCATATATAGTGCGTATCATAGCTGTAAGAAGCAGGTTGTTGCTATAAAACCTTAATTGAAAATATTTCGCCATTTGCTAAAGCATAATTTCTAAGCTTAAATATTATTACTTACTATAAATTATTATTTTTGTAAAAGATAACTAATCCGTTGTTTAACTTCGAGATATATATGTATTTTGTAACCTTTTTTTTCCGATTAAGTTTTCTGATTTGATGTTTTCTGGTAACGCTCTTTAAGCGAGAGATTCGAGATCTGTTGAAGATGAAATGCTCAGCATAAAATGTCTTAAAGGCTTCATTTTGTATTCCCATATCCTGGCTTTAACTTAACTTAAGCACAATGTTCTTATCGTTCTGAAACGCACTGTATGCACAATTTACACGTACATACATACATATATCGATATATGCATATATTTTACGCCTAATGTATACAACCATAGGGATAACTTAGCTTTAAATCAATTTTTGCACAAATTACTTAACACACTTAACACACTCAACACACACAACACACTCTCACACACCACAAGCAGCGGCAAACCAAATGTATGTATAGAGAAAATAAAGCAATGGATATATACTTATTGAATGCACTGTAAGCCCTCGATGGAAATGGTGGCCATCGGACCGAAAATTTATTTATCAACACAAAAGCAGCAGCACTAACTACGGCCGCTGTGAGCGGTATTCATCCTTTAGAGCCTGAACACGAGCACGTCCTGTGGGCGACGGACGGCACATGGAGCAGATCTAAAAACAATGTCCGACTGATGCTAAGCTGGACGCGTGGAAAATGATTATCGCCCATATGAATACATAGCTCTGTGCACGGAAAATTCTATTCAGTTAATTTTATACCGATTTCCAGACTCGTTTTATTTAAAGTTTGTAACATTGCTGTTTCCGGAGACCTGATTGAAGAGGTAATCGAGATAACAGCTCACTTTGGCGCTTTTTTGATCTTTTCTACAAGCTTTGCCCGCAATGTACAAGCTTAAACGAGATGTATTTCCTCCTTTTGTGCTAATATTAGTGCGATATATCATACAAAATATCGATCAGAAAAGAACTCAAAGGTGCAAGGTTAAAGCAGAAAATTCCTTCTTAATGTAATTAATGTTCCATGTACAAAATCTACGATAAATGTTACTGCAAATATTCCACGAAATCTTGAAATCCAATTAATTGAATTTTATTCTCAGTAATGGAGGAACACATTTTTTATGAATGCTCGTGGGGGGGCGGTGCATTCATTGCATCCACAAAAAAGATTCTTTCAGCTCTCGGGAGATAGGGTTCCATTGCACGGCGCGTGGATGAGGAAGCACAAGGGATTAGGACCTCGCGAGTGGGACCTCGCGCACACGCTCAGTATACAATAATATTTGCATAAATAAGCTGACACACACACACTCTCTCACTCGAGATAATGAGGAACTTTATTCGCAACGCAAACAGGTGAATCTGCCTAGTTTAATTGGCAAAGGTAACGCTTTTTACAGGCTATAAGCTTCCAAGACTTGGTAAACCTATAGAGGCGAATGCGGGATGGGTTTTTCTCTGGCTTCAATGGCCTTTCATCTTAAGGTTCTACTCAAATTTTAGAAAATACAAAAAGAATATAAATAAAAAACTATACATATTTGTTTAATAGGCAATGCTACAAAAATAACATAAAGCAGAAGCAGAAAACAGTTATAATTAATTTAAATTAACAGCCGTTACTTAAAATACCATAGTTTTGTTAATATTAAACATAAACGTATGTACTTTTCCAATTGAAATTGTAGCATTACAAATTCAGTCAGAATCTTTCAATGCAGAGAAGGACTTCTTTCCGACCCTATAAAACATATATAATCTTGATCAGCGTCAGCAGCCGAGTCAATCTGACATGACAGGTACAACAAAAAAATATTAAATCTTTTGAACATTTTACGAGGGGTTAAAATGATCAAAAATTAACATAAAAAATTAAAAAAAAAAATGTAAATGGTAGATTTAGTACGCCGATTGTTGAATCTTATAAAAACTACTATGATAAAGTTTGCCCAATTAAATTTATTGCATTTTTGGCTAATTTATAATATTTTTACACTTTCTTTTTACCAAAAAATTAACGTATAAAAAAAAGGTTTTTGCAAACTGCAAGGGTATTGAAATTTCGATTTCTCGAAGTTAGCTTTCTTGTTTAAACGTCGAAATCGAAAAATATCAAAATAAATCGAAATTGTAATAAACTAAATAATAAAAGTTGAATTTTTCTCGATTTTTATCTGTATTTCTTATTATTATATATTGTTAAAAACAACATAATAGCTAATAAAAATAATAATAATAATAAAAAAGTCTTAAAAGTTACCTCCAGTTACCTGATTTTTCAGTGCTATAGTTGTTCGACTTTATTATTAACTGTCGCTTTTGTTGCCTCTGTGGAGGAGGTTCTTGGGCTTAGAGATCAGCTTTTTAAGCGGCAAAGCTCACCCGGCTCGTGGCAACAAGTGGTCTTCCCACACACACCTCCGCAGGAGCTTTCGCTCTCTCCCGACCGCAAGCCAGGTCGCAGGCCGAGCTTTCGTGGAGGCGCTGGGCTTTCCGAGTGCTGCCTCGGCTTTGCTCGCGCTTTTCTGCAAGGCAGCCGAAGCCGAAGGGTTTAAATTGAGGCGCCGAGCCCGTCGGGCTCCCAGTTAGCGGCCGAAGGTAGTTGGAAACGGTTCGTTGGCACTCGAGAAAGCCCAGGGAGCAGCAGCAGGAGGAGCCAGAGGAGCAGTGGCAGCCGTAGCAGCAGCACTGGGGCAGGCAGTACGAGCAGCAACAGCAGTAGTGGCAGGCACACTTTGGACCGAGACAGCTTTTGGGCAGACGTTGGGCGCCAAAATCTGCCTGCCGCTGAAGAAGCCAAACAATTTTAAATTCATACAAAATATTCCAAAACAATTAAAAGTTCAAGTATCACAATTGGAGAGAAAAAATATGTGACAAAATTTTAAATATAAAGTCAAGCAGATTTAGGAATATCCTAGGACTGCTGCTGCTTGGCGCCAAAACTGCAAAAAGGGCGCGAAAACTGCTGCTTCTTCTGTCCCCTCTTTTTTTGCTGTGTGTGTTTTCAAAGTGCCGAATGAAGCGTTTTCCCAGCTTAGGCCGAGTGTTTATTTTACTTAGTGGTTTATCAAAAAAAGAAAATATATTACAACTGATAAATCCTTTTTCTTTTTTGTAACATTTTTTTTGTGTTTCCCAAAGCAGTAAACATATCGAGTGAAACATATTTACGTTAACAGAGACAAAGTTTAAGGCGATAACAACAGATTAATCCAAAAATAAAGGAAGGCGATATTTCCAAATTATTATCGAAATCGATATCAACGGAAGGAAGAACATAAATTCGAAAGGAGGAAAATTACATTGACTACGAAGTACAACATCTCTTCGACAAACTTGACTTCAAAGAGCAAGTATATACAATAGTATTACTGTAAATGTTTTAAATAAATATCTAAATGTCATATTTAATCGAAAACCAAACATAAACTAAGTTGCGCGATAAATAATCGAAAACTCTCGATTATAAATCGATAAAACTCATAAAACAAATTGAACTCTTTACAAAAACCATAACAAAACGAGTCTTGTCACACCAAATACAACTACCTGCGACACACTACATTTCATTTCGATTGCAAGATCAAAAATCGAAAATCAAAGTATCGATAACCAAATACATCCAAAAAAGAATCGAATTGAGGAAAGCTATTGAAAGTACGCTTTTAAGTCTATAAATATTTTAATAAAAAAAAAAATATATATATATATAAATAATTTATTAAATCCCGTTGAACATATTGAAATCGGAATGAACAGTTTCCTTGATCAGTACTATACAAATCTATATCAGATCAAGTTGATCGTTAAGTATTTGATCGAGCTGATCAAGTCGAAAAGGGAAGGCAACTCCAGCAGTTCGGACTCTGAATTTGAAACAGAAACTGACACGTCATCGTCATCGAACTAATCGATCGATAACGATACCGAAATTATCGAAATTAGCCCAAATGGCAACTACACCAGATTGAACTTAACAAGGAACACGTCAAATCAAAACTGATCGATAGATCTATAGCTGCTAGGCGAAAAAAAATATAAATATAACCTAAATACATAAGGAAATATAAACAAGATCGCTAGAAATTTACCTTATATATTGTGCTAATTCGAATTTAATTGAATTAATTATAATTTGACAAAAATATTTCGACTTTTGGAACTGCAACAAACCTTTATAATACAAGGAATACACAAGGAAATCCCCTCATATCCTGTTTCATCGAGTATTTCAATCGTTACAATTATGGCATCATATGATGGTTATTTTCTTTACAAATAACTCAAGGAAATATCCACATATCCTACATGTGTTTCAATAATCAATGATCTAGCCCCGATTCCCGATTCAACAAACCGATAAATCCTAACCATTATAAATATATATACAAGGAAATATTTCGGGGAGAAAGGAAGAAAGTACCACCATTGGACTATATTTTGGCTAATAAACTTAAAACGGAGATCGTCTTTAATCACAACTACTTATAAAAATTGAAATAAATAAATAATTTCAAACTAAGTAATTATTTTGAGAACAATTCAAAGCGAAAACTCAAAGAAGAACAGAAAGTGAGGATTGATTTAAATATATACAAAAGATACTCTTGAATCTTTAAACTAAAAACTAAAACCAAAACTTAAAGACATACAAAACCCCAAAAAAACCTCTTCAACTGAAGAAAGTGTAAAATAAAAAGAAAAATCTAGAAGAATCCGATCTAAACTCCATTCGAAACTAAAACTGAAGACGATGACCTGGAATCTGGGGTGCTACTGGCACCCGTAGGATGATAGAGATCCCTGATGATCCTTGATCCTGAACAGGACCCGCGATGAGTCGCAAAAAAGAACCCAAGATATAGCAGGTGAGAACATAAAGAACACGATCACTTTAATTACAAATTCAATTTGATTTAGTTGTTGGCCCTGGCCATTGCTGTTGTTGCTTTTGTTGTTTCGGTTTATGTTACCGTTATCATTATATCGTTATCGTTATCGTTACCAAATTATCGTTCACGCTGTCAGTATCACCGCTGTGGCCCCTTACTTAAGTCATTTGCCATTACAATTGCTCTCTATTGCGATTACAATTAATGTTGAGTACGCACAAGGACGACGGCAAACAGACAGGACACGGACACAAACACAGACGGCAGATAATGCCACACAGACGCACACTGCTACAGCTGAGAGGAACTCAGTTAGAGGCACTAAAAGATACTACATTTTCGCATTTATTTATTTTCTTTTTGAATCCTGGAGGTTTCGATTTAATTTGCGGATTAAAAAGCAGACGCAAGGAGGTTTTTGGTCCAATGACAAAGGTCTAACCACCTCACAGCCACACACATCTCTCACTTCTCTTGCTTTTGCGACTTTTTTGCGGCCTGGAGAGTGAGTGTCCTTGTGTATCTGGCAGTTAATTAGACTTGCGTTGGCCCGGCTGAAGGCTCCTTGTTTTGATTGTGCCAGACAGAAGCTCAGACAACTCACGTCTTTGCCTTTGCCTACGATTTCGCCTCTTGCCGTCTCCCCTCGAAGGTCCCTCTACACTATCCCATCTACAGGGGAAAAACGAAAAAAAAAAAACTAGAGAAAAGGACATCGGGTGCTTCTCAAAAAATTATTACGAAATGGTCGTTAGAGTTCCATTTGTACAACTCTTTTAATATATTAGAAACTCTTCATAAAAGTTATAATAAAGTTTCGCATGTCTCAAATGTGAATTAAAATCAAGAGATGCGTTTGGTTCGAAATAGGGATGTCAGAAACTATCGACATGTATCGCTAAAATCGATATAGGATCGATAATTTAACACTGCTATGCCATCCATTTGATTTATCGAAATCATGTAATTGAAAAACGGACATTTTTAAAAAGTATTGATTTATTAGTCACTTTCCGATATTTGAAATTTACGATGCATTCAATATGGATTTTCAATATCAATATTTCGATATATTTATTTCGATATTTTTAACGATATAGAGTAACCGAATTTTTATCTCGATATACATCACTAGTGCGGTGTTCTTTTTTACTTTTCTCTCCGTGCCACACACACACACTCAGCCCGAGGACATCGGTGTCCTTGCATTTGCTAAGAGGGTAACATCTGCCTTGTGGCCACCCCTTTCGCCTTTTCTTGCCTTGCCTTTCTCCCCCCACATGCTGCGTTATCCTTAGCGCCCTTTTTACGCTTTCTTCTAGCTTGTGTGAGTGTCACAAGTTTGCTTTTCAGGGACTCAAAATTGCTGTTTTCGTTGCGATTCGTTTTTGATTGTTATTTGGCCTTAGCCAGGGAACTATTTCGATGTGTTTATCACAAAATATCGAAAATATCAAACGATAACTATATTTGTAGACTCTGCACATATGTTATTAATTGATAGTGTTGATCTGTATCGCGTCCGACTCCTTTATCCCCATGTCCTGGCCGACCCTCTAATGTATGCTACACTTTTGTTCTTCCGTTTTTTGTCGTCCTTCGCCCTGCGGAGAAAAACAACTCCAGAAGTGAAGCGAACGAAAAAAGACAAAACAAAAATATGAAAAATGCCAAATGTAAACAAAATCAAAAATGCCGGCCATGTCCTTTGGCGTTTTGCTCCACATATTTTCTTTTGTTGCTCCCCACTGCCTAATATATACAAATATTTTGATGGCTGATGGCCAGGAGAAAAAGCAGAAAAAGCAGGCGAAAAACGGAAAAAAAAACGGAAAAATGGATAGGACTTTGGCTGGGCAACGTGGAGAGAAGTGGGTGTGGGGGAGTGGTCGAAATTGCTTGGCCTGTTAATTTAATTTCCCAGTCGGACTTGCGAGCATGCTGTCAGTATTCTTTGCATGCTGAATCGCTCAGGGGGTACCCTCTTACCGCTTATGTAAAGTTCTCATTCGCTTTTATTAACGCGTGGCCGGGGTAATTCATGATACAACCGTCGCTGCTCAGCTCAGCATAAAAATGACCCTTACCGGTGAGAGGGAAATTCATGGTGGCACCGTCGCTTCTCGGTTAGCATGCAATTGACTCTTACCGGTCAGACGGAAACGCATGGTGCAACCGTGGCTTCTCGATCAGCATGAAAATCATGCTCTCCAGAGAGCATGCAAATTAGGATCAACCGCGAAATAAAACATTCAGAAATTTTTAAAAATAATTTTTGTTTTTATTATTATTATTATTTGGTATATTAAATGGAACTTTAAAAATACTACAAACTAAATAAAGAGTACAACAAATTAAAACTAAAATTAAAACATAAAAAAGAGAAAAAAAGTAAAAAATATAAAAAAACTTATTCTAACTCGTTTAAGTCCAGTTTTAGTTTTTTGGCCTTTGATTTGGCCTTGTATACGCGGTTTTTTATTTTCCCAAAGGCCTCGCGCACCGTTTTCACATAATCTCGAAAGTTTCTTCCCTCAGTTCGGGAAGCTTCTAAAATGGAAAACAAATAAAAAACAGTTATACATTGGAATGATCTCGTCTACATATTTCATACGTACCAAATAGCGCGTTATTCAAAAACGTAAAGGATTCCAACCCAATTTTGTCCGGGCCTCCTGCATAATTCATTTCCATAACCAGTTCCCTGGTAAAGAATCGATCCAAGTTCTTTTCTAGGCCTTCGGGGCCGACCATTTTTCTAAAGGCTTCGATCTGAAAGTTAATGTTTTTACAAATTTGAATTAGACAGAGTTGTATGACTACACTTACGTAATTTGATGGAGTCTCCCGTATTTTTTCATTTAGCTCCGTAATTTCTGCCTCACTTTTTAGTGGAAATTCCACTTTTGGAGCCACCAAATTTTTCCGAATGCCTTCCAAATAGGCCATTATCCTCCCAGTGTTAGCGGTCGAGGTTGCTAAAAGGAAAATTTAATTAGTTTAAGAAAACGGTGAAACTTGATTTATCTTACCCTCCATTGCAAACAGTTGAGCTTGGAATGAAGTTTCCATCGTTGATATTTGTCTTTTCAGCTCCTCAACTTGCACTGAAAAACGAATGTTAAAATTATTTAAGTGATTGATATTTGAAAAATAAATATTTTGTTAAAAACTTAACGTACATGTCAGCTTCTCGCAGGCAAGGCACGGCTCGAATTCGCTTAACACAAATTTGCGGTCCATAGCTGGAAATTCAATAAATGCAATTATAAAGCAGGTAAGCTAACAATTTAGGGTTAGGAGGTTAGTTAAGGAGAGGTTAAAATTCAAAAGCACCGTATAACAGGTATAACAGAGGTAGGTAGAAAGAATGTGCAGGTAATCTAGGAATCCTATAAAACTCTAAGCTTCCACAAAAATCCATTCAGTTGCGATAAATAAGTGGCAAGTGCGGACGTACTTAGTGTGTACTCAGTGTGAACAATTTTTTCAAAATAATCAGAATGAGTGGAATTTCAAAAAGAAATTTAAGGCGTAACGCAAAAAGGATTCGAAGGGAGTTAGCGGAAGGCATTGAACAGGCAAGTGAAGGTGTAGGGGGAAATATTCATGGTAGTGTTGAGGGCAATTCTTTACAAAACGAAATTAGTTACGAGGAATCTATCTCTAGTTCAGAGATTCAGAAAGTATTCGTCGATCCAATTATTGACTCCGATTTTCAAGAAGGAATAGCCATAGCAGATCCCACTTTGTCCGATATTCGTCCGGGTTCGACTTTAAGAACTAAATTAATAAAATGGTATAGACAGTGCAATGTCACTAGAAACCAGCTGGAACAATTATTAATGATTTTAAAATCAGAAAATATTAATGTTCCTATTTCCGCTAAGGGTCTTCTTAAGTCAGGAAATAAAAAAGCAAAAATTCGAACAGTAAATCCCGGAACTTATACACATATTGGTATAAAACCATACCTTAATTCTATGGAGGAACACCTTATCAACGAAAGTGAATTAATATTAGATATTAATGTTGATGGGCTTCCTCTTTTTAAAAGTTCTCTAACGTGTGTTTGGCCAATTCTGGGGTTTTTTAAAAATTTAAATAATTCAGAAGTTTTTTTAATAGGATCATACACAGGTAAATCTAAACCGGCAAATGTAAATCAATACCTGCACGATTTTGTTGCCGAAATTTCAAATTTAGTTAGGAGCCCTCTTCAAATAGGATCAAAGCAGGTCAAAATTAGGGTCAATTCTTTTATTTGCGATGCTCCAGCCCGTGCATTCATGTGCGGTACCCTTGGGACAAATGCACTAAATGGCTGTATGAAGTGCACTCAGGTAGGGAAAAGGGTCAATAACGTCACAGTATTTTCTGATAGAGTAGGTACGTTAATAACAAATAGTGACTTTAGGAATAGGGTATATCTTGATCACCACCAGCCCTTTTTCAAGGAGATACCCTTAGGTATCGAAGAATTAGATATTGATATGGTCGCAGGCTTTCCTCTAGACCCTATGCACCTGCTAGACTTAGGTGTTTGCAAAAAAATGCTCAAATTTATAATTGAAGGGAAAACACTTGGGTTTAAGGTTAACAAGAATCAGACAAAAGAAATGTCCGACAAATTGTTAAGCCTAAAGCCATTTTTGCCTCTTGAGTTTGGAAGGAAGCCCAGGTCTCTAGACGAATTTCCAAGGTGGAAGGCAATAGAGTTCCGACAGGTTGCATTGTATACGGGCCTAGTTTTTCTAAAACAATTTGTTTCAGAGCAGTGCTACAGACACTTTTTAATTTTTACCTGCGCATATAGATTATTAGTGGACAAAAAATATGCTCATTTCTTGAATCAGGCAGGTGAAATGTTAGATTACTTTGTTAGTCAATTTACCGTTGTTTATCCGCCGGAATCCTTAACGTACAATGTACACAATGTTCTTCACTTAACAGATTGCGTTCGAGCACAAGGGCACCTAACCGACTTTACAGCATATAAGTTCGAGAATTTTTTACAACAAGTCAAGAAAAATGTCAGGAAACCAAATAAAATTTTGGAACAGCTTGTAAAGAAATTTTCATCGCCGATTCCGTCTGATCGAACTAGAATACTTGGCGAAAAAAGGGACATGCACGGAATTATTACAAAATATAATTTTCCAGAATTTACATTATCGGCGAAAATGCCTGACAATGTGTGTTGCCTGAAATCTGGAATCCCTTTGAAAATATTAGGGTTCCAAAATGAAAACGAAGGTATTTATGTAAGGGGACAGCGTTTTAAAAACAGTAGAGATTTGTTCAGCCTACCAATGCCGAGTTCAGCCATAGGTATTATTTTAGTGGACTCCGATGTTGACGAAGCAATTGAAAGTCATCCAATTGCTGATATTTCATTTAAATATTTATACCTGCCACACGAGGATAATGAGATAGTCCTAGTGCCGCTAATTCACTCTCTTTCAGATTAACAATAACAAACTAATAAATCTTTTAGAAAAAAGAAACACATGTGATCGCGCCTTGTGACGCCCACACATACTCACACAAACAAGGCTCACGGATACACAAAAAAAAGGGTTAGAAAAGGAAAACACAAAAAAGGTCTTTTGTGTGTATCCCATTGTCTACTTGAGCCTTGTTTGTGTAAGTATATGTGACGCGATCACATGTTTTTCTTGCCTTAAGAAAATTACTTTCTTATTTGTTTCTAATCGAAACAAACAAGTAGACACACGGATACACACAAAAAGGGTTAAAAAACGAAAACTCAAATAAACAAGTGGATACAAGGATACACACAAAAAGGGTTAAAAAACGAAAACACATTAAAAGGTGTTGAATGAAATTAAATAATTACTATTAGTGTTTGTTAGTATGTAAGGTGTAAAATGGTTAAGCTACAAATCGTATATTAAAATAATAATTTAAGTTTAATACATACCTTATTCTTTTTCTCTTAAAATGCACTTTCGCTTTCACTCGATGACGCAGAACTATCGGTGCATCGCGATCTTCGCAGCCTTTCGTTGCAATTTGGTGTGACCAACTTAAGTTTACACAATTTGCATAACCGCGATTGCCAAAATGTATTTGCAACTTTTATATTATAATAAAATTAAGTTAGTTATTAACACAACTTAATTTGACAGTTCGAAAAGTTGAATACGATTTTATCATTTGGTACGCAGACCAAACACAATTTTAAGCCGTACTTATTTACATTTTATTTATTTTTAGAATTAAGAATGAGATTTTAAATTGATTGCAATATATTTGTTTTAAATAGATATACGTTTTTTATTATTTAAAATTTAAACTGAACCGGGGAAAAATATTCTCTTACATTAAATTTGTTTAAATACATTTTACTTAAATAAAATAGACACAAAATATACTTTTTATCTTTGCCGATTTTATTCAAAGTTTTTTAAATAAGTTAAAAAGCAAATCATAAGATACATTTAAAGAATTAAACTGTTTTATCAGCGCCTGTCGCATTAAAAAAAAAAAAACAAATTCCTAAAGGGAAATATCGCGCTGGGCAAACGGCTCTGAATGCTTTCTTTACCGGAGCAGCGGTCGATTCAGGTACCTGAATCGACCGCTGCTCCGGTAAAGAAAGCATTCAGTGCCGTTTGCCCAGGGCGATA